>ML821949.1:59999-73153 GCA_009831015.1 Picea engelmannii
TCCAGTTTCCTGGAAGAGGAGTATCCATGGGTTTTCAACCCTCCATGTGAAACTTACCCAGTATCTCCCTTGCATACTTTCCTTGAGACACAAAAATTTCACCATCTCGCTGCCATATTTCCAATCCAAGGAAATAATGAAGGAGGCCCATATCCTTCATATCAAACTCCTTTGCAAGGTCCTCCTTGCATGAGTGTATCAACTTCTCATCACTAGTCAGTATTAAATCTTCAACATAAAGAATAATGATTAAAATCTTACCCTCCACCATTGCATCAACCCAAGTGGGATTCTGTACTACTTCCTGAAAGGAAGATGATTCAGTCACAATACATTTTCTCATGAGAGCCATGTATCCAGTAAATCGATCAGGAGATTGTCTGTGTCTGCACTGTGAAGTAGGGGCTCTTACATTTTGTGAAACATCTAGTCTCAATCTATCAGCTTCCATGGTGTGCTTTCTGCCATTTCTGATGGATGGCTTTGCATGAGTGGCTTCCTCCACTCCATGAATCTCCTCATGTGGATGATCCACATCTTGAGACTCATCTTTGGGAACCAACAGTTCCTCCTGTGAATGCAAGTCTAGCTCCCTCTCAAGCGACAACCACATGGATTTTCCCTCATCGAATTTTATATCTCTTCTCATAAAATTCATCTTAATGTTAGGAAAATACACACGATAATTATGGGGTGTTTCTATGTACCCCAAAAATATCCCAACTTCAGCAGTCGGCTCCATCTTCTTCCTGGCATTCTTGGTCACATGCACATAAACAAATGAGCCAAAAATATTAAAATGAGAAACATCAAGTTTCTTACCAGTGAAAGATTCTCCAAGTGTACTCATGCCAAGTACTCTATGAGGACAACGATTTTGCACATAAACCATAGTGTTTCATGCTTCCTCCCACAAATGCATTGGTAGGCCTTGATCATGTAACATCGCTCATGTTGCACCCACAATCATTCTGTTCTTCCTCTTTGAGACCCCATTTTGCTGTGGGTTATGAGGCTCTATGTGTTCTCTTTGAATTCCTTCTTTGATATAGAAGTATTTGAATTCATTAGAGATGTATTCTCCACCATTATCGCTCTTGAGAGCCTTCACTTACTTCCCTGACTCTTTCTCCACCAATGCTTTAAAATCACAGAACTTTGAGAATGTTTGATCCTTCTTCTGCATGAAGAATATCCAACATTTACGAGAAAAGTCATCAACAAAAATAACATAATACTTATGTTTTGTTGTTGAAGCAACGGAGAATGGTCCACACATGTCTGTATGAAATCTCTCCAGGATCACTGAAGCACAGTTATCCTTTTCATGAAAGGTGGACATTAAATACTTTCCCATGGTGCAACCCTTGCACTGATCTAACTGAGCAAGTGTTCCCATTGGAAGTCCAGTAGATATTTGCTGCATGATTTTCAAGGCTCCATGATGAAGATGACCCAATCACCTGTGCCATAATTCGCCCTCATCCCGAATCACCACTTTTTATTCCTTTCCCATCATGGTAGTGCAGCCATATACCTCCAGCTTGTAGAGATTCTTAACTTGAATCCCTATCTTCTTGACTTGAACCATTTTTTTATGTTGCAGGAAAGATTTTCCATCGCTGAAAACAACGTCATAGCCTCTTTCCTCCAACATTGCGACTGACACCAAGTTTTTCTTCAGACCTAGAACATGCATAACATCTTTCAATTGAAATGGTTTACCTAAATCCCTCTAAAAGGTAATGGTACCAATTCCATTCACACTATATCATCCATCGTCTCCCATCTCTATATCCATTTTGAGATCTTTCTCCTCCAAGTCACTGAAAAGTTGTTTATCTCACGTCATGTGGAAGGAAGCGCCACTACCAAATATCACACCAATTCGAATGCACTTGATTCCATGCATGTGATCAAGGAAAATTCAAGTTCAAATTGTGAGGCAAGGTCCTCACCAGCTGCAGCTCCAACAACCTTATTGTTCTTCTTTTTCTGCAGACATTTAGTAGCGAGATGCCCATGTTCGTGACAGTATAAACACTTCACTTTGGAAAAATCCAGCTTCTTTCCTTTAGACTCAGATTTTGAATGTAATTTCTTCCTCTTCCCTTTCCTTTCCTTGGAAGCCAAAGAACAATCCTCTTCATCATCATGCTTTGATGAAGATCCATCTCTGGTGTTCCACCTGAACTCCTCCTGCACTAGATCTGACCATAGTCATTCCCAATATGGAAATTTTTCCCTTCCATTGATAGCGTCTTGATAACTATGCCAATTATTGGGAAGACTTAGGAGATCCAAGCTCACCAAATCATCATCAACAACTATTATTCCCACACTCCCCAACTCATCCCTACATTGGACAAACTTCGTGAAATATTTTTGAATGGAGTCGCCCTTCTCCATCTTGATCTTCTTGAGTTTATCTTTGAGTGCCAATTTCCTATGGTCGTTTTTGTTTTGGAATAGATCCATCAAAGTCTTCCACATTTCATATGGTGTGGCTTTCCCATGGAGTTTTGAGACAATGTCATCTCGTACTCCCTCCAACAAGATCCTCCTCGTCTTTGCTACTTTCTTTTTCCATGCATCAAGATTTGCAGCGTCTGCAACATCTAGCTTAGGAACATCTTTGTCAATGAATTCCTTCAATACATTGTCTTCGAGTACTGCCTCCATCCTGTCTTTCCAAAAAATTTAGTTCGAGTTTCCCTCGAGTGCATACTCTAACCTCAAGCTATTGAAATCCATTTTGATCTTGAATCACTTGTAGCACCAAGAAAGTCTTTCTGCAAATTTGAATTCTATCCAATCACAAACTCAGCTTCTGCAATCTTCTGCACTCTGATACCATGAAGAAATTTTAATACAAATTATGTATTTCCTGGATTCTCATGGTCTAACAATTATATGCCACTATTAAATACATAATCACTTCTACTAATATTCTTGCAGAATTTAAGACATGATCGCCAATTGCAATATCGAGAAGAATGATCAATCACACATAACATAGATGTTTTACCGGGAAATCATAAAGCTAAAAGACCCACTATCATATATTATGTATATATCATGGATCATGAAACAATCTCATACAAAACTCTAATACAAGATATGTTAGTACAATATATAATCGTCTCACATTGTCATACAAAAATTGACAAATTCATGTGCCAATTTTCTGCTTCCAGACAACCTGCCTCCTCTGCGTAATACCTGTTGATGGAAATCCCTGTAATGAATGAATACCTCTTGTCTAGGCTGTGCATTCCTCATTTGCACATCCAATGTGTGTGTGGTTTCATGAGTTCACCCACTAAAGTCACAACTGATAGTCAAACTTTCCCTTTCACCTATTATCTCAAATGGGTCTCCACTAGATCTGACATGCATGTAGTTAACAGTGGTAAATATTCAGTTGCATGTGATACCACTGATTGTGAATTAATTAATAATTAATTCATTGATCTCTCACTAGTGTAAGTTCAGTTACAACTAGTACAACTATCTTAACTCACTTAACTGAGTTAAACTAGTTTACAACTCACATAACTACACATCTAATTCTGTTACAACTTCGAATCACTTAGTTACAACTAATTCGACTTGCATGTACCACCAACCAACCTTTGAACTCAAATTTCCTATAGCTAATTGATTTTCCACTTCATTTAACTATTTCCAAGTGCTCATTGAGAATAGATTAATATTTATTGTGAAACTATTATTAAGGGATAATAATAGTCAACATACATCTATAAATAGAACATCATCTATAAATAGACTTCCACCTAAAAATAGTCTGAGGCTCCATCCTAGTGTAGGTGCATAATTTTCACTAGGATCTTCTTGTTGAATCTCAACACCAATGTTTCTCAACATCCTTGTCTTCTTTACCCCGGAATTTTGGGTATCGAACAATTGAACCTCCTGCATTACCAGCCATTGTTGATCTTACTGCTCCTATCAAGATAAAACCTAATGGTCTTGCTTGTGATCTACTAGGGGATCCCAATATCCTCCCAGTATTCGCGCTTACCAGTTGTGACTGACTAACTGACTGTAATCAAACAAGAATAACATAAGAATGTAGTATAGAATTTACCACTGGTATAGAAGATGCTTGGGGTACGGGTGATTCGGGGCTAGTTCCACTCACTTCTGGGTGGGTTCTTTGATCTGGGGGGTCTTGTTCTCATCCTCTTGAGCAGTCTCTTCGGCCAGATTCTCGATCTTTCCTGGTATCTGGGATGAATCTTCTCTTTCTTCTGGAATATCCACATCGACTTCCTTTTCCCATGCTTCTACACCTTCTTCTTCTTATCCATCCTCTTTGGGACTTCTTTCTCTCTGCACTCCTCTCTCACTTAATATTTGACTAGCCACTCTTTCCTGTCTTCTCATATTTCAAAACACTTCCTTCTGTCCTTCCTTGACTTCTCCTGGTTTGAGTTCTTTCCACAACTTCTCTGACTGTTTCATTGCTTTGTTTATCTTACCATGACACCAATTCTCAACTATGGAGGCTCTTTTCAAGGCTCGCTCATCCCTCGAGTCCATTTCTTTTTGCTCCCCCATTTTTTAAAGAACCCTCTCCCCTCTCTCAGGCAATGAATCCACCCCAAAATCACCCCACCCCAAGCGAGGGTGTTTAGTCTTCCATCTCAGTTGGGGAAATAGTCAACATCTCCTCCTCCATCAAGAAAACCTTAATCCATAGGGGAATTTCTCACAACATTCTTCCCCTTACATATTTATTGAAATCCACTTCTGCCTGTGAAAAATATTGATGGTTCTCAGCTGCAAAATCAATAATGTATCCTTTTAGCCTCATATTGACCGATAAATCAACCGCTCACATTATCCGATGATCCAACCGATGAAGCGCTACAACCTTTTCTGTATTGCAAGAACATGTCTTCTTGACTCATTCTTGGAATTCCAGAGCTTCTTGGAGCTTATCTATCCAGTGGAAAATTTCTTCCAAAAACTTAACCCAGAATATCTCGTACTGGTCACTCGATCTTTTTGAGGAAAAAATAACCTCTCATGTATCTTTCACAAATTTTCCTCGCAGCTCCACTTCTTTCCATATGAAGGCATTGCAATGTTTCTCCCACCACTAGTGAATATCTTATTGGTGAATCCATGGAAGAATTCTCCCTACAGGTTCTCTTTTAACGTAGGTCCCGACAACAGAACCATTTTGTTGGCGTAAAGTTGATCAGACCAGGGTCCTTCTTAGGTTACCAACAAAAGGGTGCCAAGTAGTCTAGAGCACTGGCATTTTCATCTTCTCCAGAGAGAAGAAGTCTCAACCAAAGTGAAACCAAGACAAGAAGATAGGGAAGGGTAAGGAGAATACTTAGAAAAATCCATACATTCTAAGGATCTTTGTTAATCTTGTGCAAGATGAACTAACAAGTAGCAAATCTGAACTCATTCATGACTAATAATAAAGACAACAAAATTGCAACAACATTTGCAAACAAATTATAACATATTAATATTATCAGACATGAAGAAGTAAATTAGAATGAAACTTCATAGACATAGATAGAGAATTATACAGAATATATCAAAATTTTAGGTCCTTCCATATATTATCATCAAGGGGGTTTCTGAGATACAATTCAACAGATACGAGTCATTAATCTATTACAATATTTTCTTCCTCCGAAATCATTCTTTAGAGCTCTACCTACCCTTTTCTCGAGATGGATATTAATTACAATAACATAACCTAAATGGAGCGAATTATAATCCCGACCAGCCCTTTACAATCATATACATATCGTATATATAAGATAATTGATATTTCCTGGTTTGAGACTTTGCATGCCTTCTTTTTCTTGTTCTATTGTAACTTATTTCTCCTTGTTGGTGTTGCATTGTCCTTCTTTCCAACTGTTTTTTGTTTCCTCCCTTTCTCTGCTATCCAACTCCTTTGTGTCTTTCGCAACTTGTGTTTGACCAAAATTGGGACTGTATTACTTCTTGCGCAACTTATAATCACCAAAACGAAGGGCCCAACACTCCATTGTAAAATTTTATACTTTTTCGGACCTCGGAGACTAAAATATGAAAAATTACATTCCCGGAGTCTTCTTTAAGTTATTTTCAAGCTCCCTAAACATTAAAAACAACCGATTTTTCCTTCTACGGACTCGTAAAATTACACATTGAAAGGCCCATCTGGGGATGAACCCTTACTTCTTCTAGCTCGTTAAATAAAGAAAGAGGAAATTACCGAAGGTGAGTTATATAGAGAATGTGTTATCCTCCTCAATCACGTTAAATAAAAATGAGGTACTCATCTATATGTATGCAGGGAAAAATTTGAAGGAAGTGGGTCAATTTTCCTGAAATTTTTTTGTGCAACTCTTGTAGTCGCCCTTAAACATAGAACTTGTTTTCACTTTTACCGTACACTTGGATAATCCATGAAGCCTCCTCACTAAAATGATCCTATGATTCTTTCTACTCCTTTGACCCATCCAAAGAATGCCTCATCACTCACTACATTATTTTTCGGTCCCCTTTGAGTCTATGCTTCCAAGTCTTACATCGTGCCTCAATGTTCAAGGGAAGTCTCTACCTCAAAAGTCAACCATCCACAAATTTACCAGTTTTCATACCCGTGTCACTTCGTTTTCATATAATATATATTATCACCTTCTTGTGACAAGTTTCATGTCTATTGATGGGAGATAAATCAATGCCTTCCTTCGATGAGTCTTTTCCTATCGACTTCAACAAGTTATGCATGAAATAGTCTTAGGAACACATCAGTACCTTGGGACCTGCATGCCTCAATGGAAGGCCTCCTCGCATTCAACAATGGGCATTCATCAATGACCCCTGACCAACTGATTCCGCGAATGTTCGACTTCAACTCATTTTTCACATTCATTGGATTGTACTTTAAAATTACCTTATCCGTGGTGTATTTATTGGCAGCCATACTTTGAGTCACTTGTATTTCGAGCATAGATATTCCTGCCTTGGGAATGGAAAACATATTAAAAATATTTGGTGGTTGTTTGTGGCTTCTACTAGGTTCCCCAATTCCATACCCTTTCTTTGAAGAATCTACAAAGTGTTTCGACCATCAACATTCATTTTATGACTTCACACTTTGGGGGGAAATATGTTACACATCAAAATTCCTCACTTCGACAGTGTCGCATTGTCATTGTTGTAAGTGTCGTACTTTTGTCACAAGTGTCGTAAGTGTCGCATTATTTTTCCCTAAGTTATGCATCACGAATGACATCATGAAAACACTTGCTACAACCCCTAAAACATGTTATATGAAGAATCCCCATCATCTGACAATCAGAACAAATGTTTTTCTAGGGAATTGTTTATCTTGGTAACTTTTTGGAAGATCAACGCTCTCGTGCTCATACATAGGGAGCTATACTACTCCTTGTCCATCTAAGGGGGAGTGTTATAGCTCTCTATTTCCCATTCTAAGGGATAAATAAGTTGTTTGAGGGAATCTTTGAAAAAATCCCATTTTATTCTAAAGACAACTATGGATGGATCGAGTTGGTTTGGCCCAAATCTAACTCCAGGGATGAATCTAAGGAAGATATCAAAACTATTGGAGACATATCCTCAACTAATTCCAAATTTATCGAAGGTATTTGAGCCTTTCAAAGCCTATAAATGGAGGCATTCCCATGGTGAAAAGGAGAAAAAATCATCAAAGCATTGTTATTTTGATTGTGGATCTTTCAAGCAAGGGTGGGATGAAGAGGACTTGGAGAGGCTACTGCAACATCATCTGAATATTGTAAGTTCCTTTTGAAGTTCTCATTTAATATACTTGGCCTATTTCCTTCAAGTATGTGGTTTCATGTGATTTTTTATGTTTAATTTTATTTGCATATATATATTTTCTTTGCCTTATCCATTAGAGTAGAAGTCGCTTGTTTCTTGCTATTCATTGCAGGTATTGATTTGCGCCAGGAATTGGATCAAGTTTGTAGATAGGAGAAGCTAGGACAAACGTCATAAATAGAGTACATACTACTTTACCTTTTCCTCTCTTTTTTGATAAGAAAAACAAGTTTATAGGAATAGTAGTGTCCAACTGATTGTTTTTGTCTTGGTATAGGGGTCAATAGTCCAAGGGAAAGTCCGCATGTCTGTAGGGGAATAATTCTGTAACACCTAGGTATTTTTTTAGTGATTGAGGATGGTCCATTCTTTGATGATTATTGGAGTCAAGCCCCCAAATTTATAGTGTATCCCACTTCCTTGAGACATATTTCCATTGTTCTTCATTACATGAGTCCTGGATCTATTGATTTCTAGAGTTTTTATAGTATTTGGCGAAGTGTTTGTATTCATGGCATAGTTTACACTTAAAGGATATTTGTTCATATTAAATATGTTGAATGTGCTTCATGTTATCAGTAAAATCAACACTTCGTTAGGAATTCCTTTCTCCATATCTACCTAAACACAAATTATGGAACAAGAGAACACATTTTTTCTTGGTTTTTCCTGTCTATGTATTTTCCAAGAGTTTTTCTTATGCAACGTAGTGCATCATTGCTCCAGAAATGAAGTGGAAGGTGAGAGAGGAACATACAAATTAGAAAAGAAGAGGGGATATCATTCTCAGGGCTGAAATCAGGTTACCATATGTTTAGATACATACCCTTGGCTCCAAAAAAATATGTCCCATTATGAAAAATCAAGTCTCGATCTTCTTTGGTTTCAAAGAGAAGGGCACAAAATCCTCTCCCACAAAATAATTGGTGGAGTTTTCTTTTGATATTTGGTTTCCAATATTTTTGAATCCATGCTACCACTATTTTTTAATCCATGCTACCACTATTTTTGGGGAAGGACTATTGGAAACCTAATTTTTTAGGGTTATGTTATTTTGTATTATTCACTTAAGAAGGAATATGAAAAATCACAAGTGAATAGGAACTATCATAGGGATTCCAAGAGACCTCTTGGAAGATGAATAGAAAGGTCATAGATCATGTATCTACATGTGTATCATATTAATAAAAAATATATCATGTTGATCACCATTCTGGTGTATTCTAATAGTGGTATCAGAGTGTATATAGTTATTAGGGACTAAATTAAGATATGATGATTTTTCACAACGTAATGGTTTAACAAAATGCGAGTGATCCTTCTTCTCTAACTATAATTTTTGAGACATGGGAGATGCCAAGGATATAACACATCTAAATATAACCATCATAATATATTTTAGTGGCACAACTTTTGTAAGTTCCTCTTCTCTGTGAATTGTGTGACATGTGCCTGGAATAATAACACTCCTGGTCCAACAAATCATCCTTCTGGGAAGCTTTGTGGAATAAAAAATGACCAATTTGTGGTGGATAAGGGGTAGGTCTATTGCTCCAGCACAAATTCCATGTATCAAACTTCCTAACATTTCCATGACATGAATTTGAGTCCTAGAGCACAGAGCCTAACCGATGAGGATTTTGATGATCTTACAAGATTTATAAACTTTTTTTTTTTATTAAGAGAGAAATAAATTAACCTCTTGAGGTCCAAAGATCACAAATACATCACTCTGCTAGCTGACCTACTACCCCATTCCACATGCACGACAATAACGAACTGTTGAAGATGTTTATTATTTACATTATTTGTATCCCTTTGAGGGTTTTTGAGTGCTTCCCAGGCTGTAAAATATTTGAATACCACATCGTTCCCAAGTGATCAGGTGCATTTTATAGGAATTTAGAATTCCATAGTTCGGGGGAGATCCTGAAGATGGAAACTTTGGGGAATTTTTAGATTGGAACCCCTCCTTGAATTTTTGGTATACCCTAGAACTTCTCATCAACTCTTTGGAGTACTCTATATGGGGTTTAAATATTATATCTATGAATACGACCTTTTTGGTTTTGGAATTACTTGAAATTACCTTAAGAAGTAGTACTTAGGGGATATAATAATGGGAAAGATATTGAGTTCAAGTGGTTTCCATGTCTCTCTATATATTCCCCATCAAGGCATGTTGTCCATTGCTATAAATTTTACTACATTTGGACCCACTAAACACCCATGGGTCACCAATAGTTGACGCTGATTTTTTTATGTGAGAAAACATAATACCACTAACTCTATGGATTTGCAAAAATACATAGTTTTCTTGACAGGAATGTGTTATTTTATTGATAGTAGCTTGGAATTTGATTATAGACATATTATTTCATGGATAAAATAATCATCAGTGCCTACCTCTATAAGAAATAAGAGTACCACATTTTATATCTATGAGTGTTTTGGGAATGACCTGAATGCAATATTCATTTTTATTTTTGACCATATGATTCAAAATTTTTAGATCGATTGTTTCTCCCAAGTTGTCTAAGTTAGATACAAACACATTCTCCTTAACTTTTGAGAGTAGTTTATCAATATTTCCACTTTTCAAAAGAGTAGGGAAAAAATCCTTGTGGCCACGGGGTACAATCCTTTGACCTTTAGTTGGCCATGGAATCAAATATTTTACCACCGTGAATGGATATTGACTGTGGTTAAATATGTGATTATCAATATTTGAGGTGGAGTACTTTTATAAAACCTTAATTGTATCATCATGTGTGTTGAAAGAAATGTGTGTTGAATGAATGCATCAAGCACCAATAGAAATTTAGAATCATATTTGTTGTTTAGAGACTCTATTTTATTCACAATCAATTTTTTAAATATTTTTCCATTTTATACTTCAATGACAGATTTGGTGTTGGAATGTTTACAGGCAGAGTGTGATTGTCATTGATGGAAAGAACAACAACGATGCTAGCAGGTTTAAAGGAAGAGTGTGCATGGAAAGAACAACAATGAAGACTTAGAAGAGCAAGCTCGAGAAGCTTAGGAGGAATAGTGCAGAGTTTCACGCAAAGCGCAAGTGTGCACCAGGGTCGAGGGAAATTTTTACCAAAGCTCAGGAGAGATAGCATTCCAAGATAGGCCGACGAGATCCCATACATCAAGGCTCGAAGAAGAATCAAAGGTTACAAAAACTTTGACACTTATAAATTCTTCCAAGTCGGGAGGATGCATAAGCTCAGGAGGAGGAGTGACAGTGGTCGTTGGATCACCAATCCCAAAAAACCGATGTTCATTAGATCAGATTCCTGTGACCAGAGGAAGTGCAGAGCAATGGTATAGATCTGAACCATATGATATGAGAGAAAGGACCGACCATCGTTGGATCCAGAAGAACGTGCACGACCTTTAAGTTTAAGGTGAATTGGGCTTACAAAGTCCATAAAGCAAGGGGATCGTCCATCGTCGAGGAAGACATGTGGCAGTGGATGAGAAGATTCACAGAATTGTGAATCGAGAGAACTGCATTGAGTAGTATGCAGATATCGCGAAACAAAAAATTGTGACTTCTTCACAACCATTAATAAAAGAAAAGATCTAGATTATAGATCTAGCACCATCTCTATTTCGGGTATCGGGATAATGGAGGTAACAAGACTCCCAAAGTCGCGAAACACAAAATCACGACTTGATATGAGTCGTCAGATCGAGGAGAGATCTGGATCGTTGATTGTCCAGGGAGACAAGATGCGAAGTTGCGAAACAAAAAATTTCAAAGCGCTCGAAAGGTCACATCAACAGAAAGTTAAGGGAGGAGCTAGAATGTCTCTAGGCTCCACTTCAGTGATCTCTGAAACTGCGAAGAATCCCTTTTGATTAGTGAGTGGTCACATCATGTGGTCTAATTAGTGGAAGATTGGGGAAGGAGCTAGCAACTCTAGGCTCCCTTTAGGATTCTAGTGAGTTGGGAAGATCGAGGCAACTCCCAGCTGGATATCCCAAAATGCAAAGTTGTGAATCTCTTTTTGGACAGGCTTTTGGTCACAACCGTGAACATGTGGAAGGTAGGGGCTTAGAAGAAAGAGATATCACCCACTATGTAGATTTCTTAGAGAGGTAAAAAGGTGCCAAAGACATGAGTTTGTGGAGGTTATCTCAGTAACTACTAGAGACAGACTGATTGTAACTACAGAAAATGATTGATTGCATCTACCAGAGAATTTGAAGAATCTCAGGGTGATCACCAGAGGAGCTGAAGAGTCTCGAGGTGTCTTTCAGTCGAATGAAGACTCAGAATAGAGACGATTAACAAATGGAAAAGAGTCGAAGAATGTAGCTACCAGAGAAGCCAAAGAGTCACAGCATAATGACCATGGATGAAGAACATACTAAGTTTAATCTCTAGAGGGGATGAAGAGTTAGGTGTATTATCTAGCAGAGAACTGGGCATTATAAATATACACATAACAAAGAAGAGGAGGTTGCTTATGTTGAGAGTAATGTCACACGGGGAAAAAGCATGCTATGGGCAGTAGCCGAAATGCACAGAAGAGGCGTAGCGCATAGAACATAGATGCATATCTGAGAGAAGAAGAGGAAGTCGAGGTGCGCATGAAACGAAAAATCAAAAGAACATAAATCTCAAAGAAGAATCCAAGCAGGAAGACACTGATGCAGGCAGAGCATAGCAGTGCAACAGAATAGTGTTGAGACTGGTAAGCTATTGATAAACATTGTATCACTGTAATAAGTCTCAAGTAATGAAGTTTTTATATTTCATGGTGGTAGGGAGGTGCTAGGGAGGAGTGTTGTCCTCAGAAGTTTCAAGTGGGTGCTTGAACACAGGGAGTTGTAGCTTCCATCTGGTTGCAGCCAGGAAAACCAAGGTGGCACCCTTGAAGAAAGACCCGTAGCACAAAGGTTTGGGTAATGGACCCAATAGTGTTTGATGTAAATATGACTCATTATTTTTTTTTCATGGTTGATAAGAAGTAAATATGGATGAACTCCAAAGTGGTCCCCTTATGGTGAAAACCCTCACAGGAAGACACTTTGTGGAGTAAGAGAACCCATGCTTAATTGTGGAATAATGAGATGAAGAAAAGTGAATTTTTTAGGGAAAATATCCTAGATGGATAGTTCTTGTCATGTCATTTTCAGTGGTATGTGGAACGTCACATAATTTCTCACGGTTAGAGAGTTATGGCCATGAGAAGTTGGAGACCCCAGGTTTGGGTAATGGACCCAAGTTTGTTTGATGGGTAACAGTATGAGTTATGATATATTTTCAGATAATACTA
>ML821950.1:13351-31090 GCA_009831015.1 Picea engelmannii
TTGAGAAGCTGGGAGCAATTATTGTAAAACTTCACAAGAAAAGGGCCGAATGCAAAAGCCAGATGGAAAAGCAATCTGTCCCATAGGCTATTTTTAGCCTCGTGGACGTTAAAAATACTTTCTTTCTTTCTTTCTTTCTATATTATTCAGTTTTGTATTTAATTTAATTCAATATTAAAATGGGAAAATTTATCATAATTTAATTGTTAATTTATAATAAGAAGAGTTATTACTTATTGTTTTTTAATGCTAGTTAACTCATTATCATTATTTTAAAAAAATAGTGTTATAAGAAATAATATGTTGGTAGTTTGTAAGGGGTAGAGTTTTACCTCTACCAAATGCTTTAGGTCTTGGGTCGTTACCCTATTTTCTTACATTCAATGAAGACAAAGTTGTTAGCCAAGTAAACTCAAATTTAAGTCTTATCCTAGGATCAAAAGGTGATTTCAGCATAAATAGTATCCCCAAACGTGTCTTGTGGTCATCACCGTGACTACCTCTAATGGAGTCATATGATTTCTAGATACTATCCCTAGCTGCAATTTAACCTCTTGCCGATGAAAGATTTGAAATGATTATGTAGTGTGAGTTATTTGATTCTCATTTTTTTCCTATAATGTATGTTTTATGAGTGTCATTTTAGTGATGTTCAATTTTTTATAAGTTTGAATACTCACTTAGCATTGGTACGAAGGCTTAAGAAGTGACTTGAACTTAGTTAAAGAGAACGTATAATATTTATCTTTGAGACTTGCACTAGTCTTCCAAGAGAGGTATTCATTTTTCATAAGTTTTTCTCCATTGTCAAATTCATTTACTTTGCTAACTCATTTACAAAACTTTAACAAATTTTGTATCTTAAATCATTTTTTCAAAATTCTCTTCTCTTTATTTAACAATGTAGGGATTTCCTTTATGCAACAATATGAAATATCAATTTTTAGGATAAACTTTGAGAAGTATTTAATACTCAAGCAATTCATTGTGACCTATGATTCAGATTATATCATTATATTATTTGTCATCTATCTCAGTGCTTTCAGAGTGGAAAAAAATGGAGGAATCAGCTTGCAGGGTCATTTTAGTGGCAGGTCCCAGTTTGGAAAATTAGGGTTTGGAACCTTCTGAAACCATTTTGAGGCATTAAACGACATTATTGGGGGTTTTGGTGTCAAAAACTTCTGCAGACCCCCTTGACAATGTTCTACACTCTGAGACCTTTCTAGCAATGCAGATTGTGCATCAATCAGAGCTCGTATGCAAAAGTTATGTCTCTCGCAAGTTGACCTGTCGTGTTGACCACCATGGTATGAGAGGATGTCACATTAGCCCCCATTACTCATGCATATGGGGCTAGCCATGTGAGGACTTTTAAGAAGATTCTAGAAGGTCCAAAACCTTGTCACAATTGAAGGTTGAGGAAGTAAAAACCCTAACCCTAGATGGCTATTGGGCAATGTTAAATGTTGGGTCACGAGGAGGATAAAGGGTTATATTCTATGCTATGGTATTGTGTTCCATAGTGGAGCGGAACAACTGGGAGTGGGAAATCAGAGAGAACAACCTAGGGGGTTAATATTATGTAGCAACCTAACAGGCCACGGGTCTCAAGTAACTCCATAGAGAGTGCCTTCTCCTTTGTGCTTGCATTATTTCCATACCAAAGAAAAGAGAGTAGAGCAGTCTCACCTTTTAGCTAGGTTTTCTCCCGTAAGGGTTTCCCAAAGAAAATCTTTGTGTTATTTTGTAGATGGCATGTGATTGTATTTTATTGTTCTCTATTTTCCACATTCTATCTATTTCATGCATAAGCAAAAAATCATTAACTAAATATTCTGGAATCTAAACGACTTTAACCTTCATAGTGTAGATTTTAGTTTTACTTATCAAATTTGTTGTGACAAACTGTTCCAGTGGAATATCTACGTCAGTTTACAGATCAACCTATCTCTCATCAACACCCTTCACTAATAACCAATTTCTCATTTTCTTAAATAATTGACGAGGTGTAAATATGATTCCCAATTATTTGGTGTCACTTTACACTCTTTCACTTAATTTGTCAACCCAGTGTTCAGTTTATACTTGCGAGGCACCCGGTGCAATATGCACAGAAGAGAACTTTCTCCAAGCTATCGGGAAAGACTAACTAAACAAGACTATGCATAAATCGAAGAAAAGCATAAAAGGATAAAGTCACAATGCTATAACCCCCAGCCCAATTGGTGGTACCTCTTAGGGTAAGATCTATGAGCTCTCATAACCTTACGCCCTCGTGTATTCACCTAATAGGGTCATGGATAAAGTGATTTTGTAGCACACACAACCAAAGCAAGAAAGAAATTCCTAACTACAACATTCACACCTTACAGTACTACAAATGAGATGAGTATACTGGAACTAGATTAGCAAACCATGTGATTCTTAAACTCCAATTTTACTAGTGATATTATAAACATTGTTACATATGAAAGACACATAACCAGATTTAGCATATAATGAAAGTACAAGCAAGGAACAATGAAGAGACCATTAATCTGTTGAAATCTAAGTCCTAACATACTTTATTAATGATTCTGCAGCACATCACAGATGGCCATTATACAGCTCTGACTAACCTACAACATACAATTTAATTTAAAGGAAATTAGCATGAACTAATAACTTATCTAAAAAGACTAGTAAATAAATCTCCATGCAGAAATTAAAATAACACAGAGTCGTACCTGTGAGTGGGCCCTAGCTCACAGGCAAGCCTGTGTTTATAGTTCTCTAAGCTACCATAATAGAATTGAGTTAGCACACATGAACAATAATATTTATATTAAGAATATCATAATGACAGAGTTTGTAACAACTCTCACGCAGTCTTATGCCCACGCACACTAGGTAGTTATTGCTCATGAGAGCGCACACTCATATATATACATTAAGAAGAATCTAACTGCTCCAAGTATGGAGCGACAAACTCCTAAGATGTTGGGAAATAAGTTGAAACAGACTTGATGCCACTTTTCGATGATTTGTTCAACCTCACGGACTTGTGTCTTGGCCAATGAATTTTCCGTCGCTTTCCAGATTCCTCGGACTACCCAAACTACTTGGTCGAATTAGTTGGATTGTTATATGCAAATATGTTTGTATCTTATCCTAGGAATTTGCATGTATGAATTGTTGGAATATTATAGGCCCATGGATAGATGCAGAATTAATTTCCTCCATTTTTGTTATGTCTGCGTGCCTTGTTGAAGGTATTAAGTTAATTTCCTTACTCTGATTTATCTCTATGCTAAGTATTAAAACTTTATAATCTCGAGGGCATATGCTAAAAATATCAATTCCTTGTATTGAGTGTTGGAACCTTGTAAATTCATGGTCATATCCTAATATAAATTCAGCGTTGGAACCATATGCTGAGAAGTATTAAGTGCTTAACCAAGTGTTAAGAATTTAGGTATTAGAACCATGTCAAGATCCGATATATCTTCTTAAAATATACTTGCAATTCTTCATATATATTTAGGGACCCTGGAATACTTGCGCTTTATAAACATGGTCAACTTATTAAAAATCACACATATATATATTTAGGCGGATCTAAGCTGTTGTTAGCGCAAATTCTTGCAAGGGGGTGTTTTCTCTCCAGGATTCGAGCCTGCGGCGTAAATGCGAAGAAATGGGGCTTAAAGAACCCATCAAATGCATTTTATTCAAAGGCCGCAGGCATGAGCGCCAAGCGTAGCACACAGAAGAAGTCCATTTCGGACTTAAGTGTTAGCAGATGGGCGATCCAGGATTCAACGGCGAGGATCGATCGATGGAGTAGATCGTCGGTCATCGGGTAAGCCAGAGCCACAAAGTTGCACGAATTTTAGCGCATGGGAGGGACACGTGGTGCACGATTAGGCTCTATCGCCTCTTCGTGCATCGCGACTTTGAAGAGCAAAGATCAGCTCCCTCCCATCCACGAGACGCGAAGTGTCGAAGGCGTCCGAGATTTGGGCCCACAATATTGCTGAGATGATCAGGACCGTCCATCCAGAGGGACGCGTGGTGCATGATTAGGCTCTATCGCCTCTTCGAGCATCGTGACTTTGAAGAACGAGGATCAGCCTCCTCCCAGCTGCGAGACGCGAAGCGTCGAAAGCGCTCAGGAGTTGGGCCCACAATATTGCCGAGATGATCAGGACCGTCCATCCAGAGGGACGCGTGGCACACGATTAGGCTCTATCGCCTCTTCGCGCATCGCGACTTTGAAGAACAAGGATCAGCCTCCTCCCAGCTGCGAGACGCGAAGCGCCGAAAGCGCTCAGGAGTTGGGCCCACAATATTGTCAAGATGATCAGGACCATCCATCCAGAGGGACGCATGGCGCATGATTGGGCTATGTTGCCACCTCGCCTATTGTAACTTTGAAGCACAAGGAGCAGCCTCCTCCCATCTATGAAACGCGAGATGCCGAAGGCGTCTAGGACTCGGGCCCACAGTATCGTCGAAAGCGCCTTTGAGGATAAGCGCAGGGTCAAGACCCGTGGTCACTCGGGGAAATAGAAAGAGTTGTGCAAAAGGGCCAAAAGAGGCAGAAGGGATCGCCGCAATCTCCAGGTGCCAGTCCGACTCGGTCTCAACCCTGGTTCCTGCTAGGAGTAAATGAAGGAGGGAGGAGGTGGTTGAAACCTCTCCTCACTCATTAATTGTAAGGTATGGAGGATCCGACAGGCAGTCTACCTGAGATGGTCCTGTGTGCTGGTTTGTTTTTTTTAAGAAGCCATGTCGAGTCCTCGACTAACCAGAGAAGTCTGCACACGCTAACTCAACATTTAATGGCTCAGCTACCCCCCTGCAAGAGCCATGCAAAGTTAAGGTGGCGTTTGACGAAGGATTTCCGTCCGAGTTTGACTGAAGGGACGCCATGCCTTGGAGGTCCGAGCACGCCTCTGTTGGGTGAATTTTTCTGAGTATATGTACTCAGTTTTTGTATTTTTGAAGATATCGATGGTAGAGCACAGCTCCCAATTGTAAAGCTTTAATCCAGCCTCTGGTTCTCTGGTTATAGAAGAACATTTGAGATTTCTTGTTTAATGGCAACCAACTCCTTCTTTTCCTTTTTTCCTTTGAATCTAAGATCTCGAGCATGGATGATCCAGTCGGGTGTTGCATTGCTATATTATGTAGGTTTGATATTATCAGTTCTGCAATCTTCTTAGGTTCATTTTGAAGTTTGTTCAGCTCTGAGAGGATCTCACAGCTGAGACTTTTCCTCTTTTGTGAAGACTGCTGGAAGACCAGATGTCCAGAGCAGACTTTGTTTCTCCTCTCTTCCCTCCAAATAATCACCACTATTATTAGTATTGGCTTAAGTTAGGTCAAGACCTCATGTGTCACTGTTGTTCCAGCCCAGTTTTATGAGTTATAATGATATTGTTCCGAGTTTACTTCCATCTGATCACCCCTTTATAAACGAAACGTGACATAAACTGATGGGCGTCGGGCTCTGCTCCTGCTGCAATCCAGGAGTGACTTCCAATGCCAACATTTCTGGTGTCGTTGTCGGGGACGAAGTTGAAAATTTTCCCTGAGATTGAACGACATTGAGCCTTTGATTCTGAAGGTGCATCAGGCATCAGAGCCTTTGAAGATTGCTATTGTGCACCTGGCGACTCCATTATGACAACTCCACTGGAGTGAACCTGATGTTTTAGTTGTGGCTTCCAAAGGCAGACACACACGGTCCCATCCACAACTGCCTCTAGCTACACCTGTAGCTGATCTGGAGGTGATTTTAAGAAAAGGAAAGGCCTCTGAAGGAGAAACTTCCACCGCTGAACCAGGTAATCCGCCATCTCCTTCTGTAGAAACTCCATTTTCTTCTCCTCGGCTTCCTAGCAGACCTTTTTCTGAAGTTTCCCGTTTCCTGAATTTCGGGAGTGTTCCTGCTGCGTTTTCCCCTCCCGGTCTGGGATTGGAGGGAGAAATCCTTGTCACTCCCCTTTCCCCTGAAGTTGTACCTTGGCGTGGACCCAGGACCACAGCAAACTTCCCCACTCCTAGCTTTTCCACTCCTCCTCTTGATATTGTTTCCACTTCTGCACAGAGATAAGCATCTGCTGACTCAAGCCAGTTAGCCTTCTCCTTAAACCCCCCCATTGTTTCCTGGAAGCTCATTCCCAATATCCCCTTTTCGAGCCCCTTCCCCTCCGAGTTCTCCTCCACCTAATATCCCTATGGCAGGAGCAAATCCCCCTATGACCATAATGGAGGCTATTATAGCCACTAGGTATGCTCCCCTTGTGTTACCTCAGCCTCTCAATGCCCTTCCAGCAGATGGTTACCTCAAGCAGTTGCCCAAGTTTACAGGTGAGGGGGACATAACTGCATAAGAACACCTGGAAGCCTTCTACAGTTTTACAGACGATCATGTTATCATGCATGCAGATGTATGGATGAGGATTTTCGTCCATAGTCTTGAAGGCGAGGCTAGAAAATGGTTTAGGGCCCTACCTCCTGGATCCATTGATGGGATTGAGGCTTTGGATAGTGCCTTTTTGAGACAATGGGGAGACAAAAAGGACTTCATGTATTACATGACTGAGTTTGGTTCTTTGAAGAGAAAGGAAGGAGAGTCTGTCTCTGACTTCTCCAAAAGATTTAATAAAATGTACAATAAGATCCCCACCGAGATAAAGCCCTCCGAAGCCTCTACAAAGATCACTTATGCCAACACTTTTGATCATGATTTCTACCTCCTGCTGAGGGAAAGGAGAGCCACCACTCTGGCTCATATGCAGGACGCAGCCGTGGAAGTAGAGTCTAACATATTGGTTGTTGACCAACTCATTGAATAAGGCTGACAGAGACGTATCCAGGAGAAGAACAGAGGCCTCCCCATCCCATTCCTCTCCCCTTCCCCTTCAGACGGATGAGGTAGCTAAAGTACTGAAATCCTTTTCGGCTAGGATGGAGAAGTGGGAGTTAGAGGGGAAGCCCACGTACAGAAACCCCCAGAATACTGATAACAGAGATTTCAGGAGGCCTGGTAACAATATTCCATAGACTTTGCCTAAGGAACAAAGAAGCAAAGACAGGGATGATCAGAGGATTCAAACCCCTCTCCAGAATAGCCTAGTTGCTCATGAGGAAGGGGAGGAGGTGGATGAACTCGACCTTGAGATCCACTGCATCGAGGACACTTCCCATTTTCCTCATTTGACGCAATCTGCATATGAAGAATCCCTTATCAACACTCAAATCAACGAGTTGAGTAAAGGGGACAAGGCCAACAACACTCCTAACAGATACAATCTCAGGTCAAAAAAGAAAGAAGGGAATTTTGATGTCAGGAAGGAACATAAGGAAACACTCCCTTCCATGTCGATGTCAGTGTGGAACCCATAAACCCATGTGCGACTAATACACCAGAAAGAACACCACCATTTAGACAACCGGATTTTAGTGGAAGAAAGATAGAAGGAAGTGCACCCAACCAAGGAGCAGCGATTGGATCAGTCAGTTCAGGAAGTAGTAGTCAAGTATCTACACTGTGCGGAGGTCATAGTTCATCATCGTTCAAGATGGAAGGACATGATCCCACCATCAGGTTACCCAAAATTCAAGGAAGAAGCATCAGAGGATCCTGAAAAGCACTTGTTTATCTGTGAGAAGATTTGGGAAGCAAAGCATATCACAGATGAGGATACAAAAGTTGCGCAATTAGCTATCATGCTAAGAGATCACGCACTGGATTGGTACATCATCTTAGTTGGAAAAAGTCCACCAGGAACAACAAGGACTATTGTCGCTGTTAAGAAGTTGCTGATAAATTAATTTCAGAAACCTACTTTAGAAGATCAGTACATGAATGAGATTATTGAGATCAAGCAAAAACCAGGTGAGTCTGTTTGGGAGATCGATCAGAGGTTTAAATGTCTTAAAGGTAAGCTAAAGTATGTCATGACTGATATGAAACATAGACATCTCTTTGTGAACTCCTTATTACCACATCTCAAATACCCTTTGAGGCAACAAAAGTTTTAGATGCAGGCAAAGGCTCTACAGGAAGCCCTACAACTCGAAGAGAACTAGTACCAGAAAAGAGATCCAACAATAGAGGAGCTAAAGGAGGATCTAAAGAACCTCACGTTTCAACTAAACTAGAATAGGGGCAAAGAGAAAAGAGAAGTTGTTTGGTGTACCACATGCAGAACGGAAGGACACCACAAGAATGAGTGCCCAACTTTCACGCAGTACATGGAAACAGGGCTACCAAAGCCTTTTCCAACAGGAGGACTATGGTGCAAGATCTGTAAAACACATGGACATGATCCATATCATTTTCCAATGATGCAGAAGTATCAGACAGTACCTAAGAGTTCATATTGCAACTTTTGCAAATTAGTGGTTCATGATGATAAAGATTGTAGGACAATGGACCTGATGCGGGAGAGAACATCAGATACATATAGGGTGCAGGAAGAAATGATGACAGGGAAAGCTACACCTTAGTTTAACCAGGTACCACCTTCATATAATAATGCACAACAACCTCAATATAATAACACATAACCACAATATAACCCCACACAGTATAATCAGGTGCCTCAGTACAATGCACCACGAGGAGATCGAACTGGATACAGAGGTCGACGACGAGGTAGAGGAGGATTTGGAAGAGGCAGAGTGTAATGTCCCCCACCTCTTGATGAAGAGGTTTGAGAAGACTTAGTGGCCTAGGCATCCCTACTAGGCCATAGTCTCACATTGAGGGGAAAAGTCAACCAAACTAAGGTTATATTCTTAAGTTGACTTAATTAATAGGTAAAAAGAGTTAAAAAGATAACTCAATGAAGAAATAGAAGCGCTAGAGGTTGAGTTAGGGTTAACCCTAGGGGTTAACTTAACTCAACAGGGAAATAGAAAAAAAAGTATAAAAATAAGGCTAGGGCGCACATCTCATTCATTCTGGATTTTTGGTAATTGCTTGTTGATGCTCTTGAGCATACAGTTTTGAGGGTTTTGATATTACAAACCCTAGTGAACAACTCAGTGGTGAAAGATTCCACTCACCTTGTTCCAAGCTTGGTCTCGGGGATGAAATACTCCATCCACACCATTATACATCTATCATCTTTCCAGGAGGAATAACAGGGTCGTACCAGTTAGGGTTTCCTTGCAGGGGCGCACCATTTGTGGAAAAAGAGTTCAATCTAGCACCTTTAGGAATATTGGAAGGTTTTCAGCATTAGGGTTTTGCTTGCAAGCCCTTGCTTGTCAGTTTGAAGGTTTCCTTGAGGAGGTATCACGTACCTATCACTAAGTTGTAGGTTGGATGACTTCAGGAAGGAGGGGATGTCTTGTGATTCAATATTTCTCAGATCTAGGAGGCTAGAGGTTAGATCTGACCTTGAGACTTCTCCCAGGTGCCTGTGACCACTCAATCTATCATTCTAGGGAGTTTCATGGGATTCAAAGCCCTTATTCAGCCATGCCGTACTATTGGCCATATTCAGGGTTTCAGGAGGGTCGTGCCAATCTAGGCTTTCTGCAGTTTGAGGAAGAAGCTTCAACATTTGAGCTCCATACTTCAGGGGAAGGCTTCTATTGCCTTGATCTATCTTTGGAAGGAGTTTGACAACATTTGGGGGTCTTCATCTTCAGGAGGGCTGAACCCTTGGCATCCATTGACTTCAGTAGGTCGTACCAGTAGTCATCTGGGTCGTACCAGTTGCTTGAGGGTTAGGCTTAAACCCTAGTTTGCGGATTGAGCGTTCATCTTCTATTGCAGCCTTGGGAGGCTTGATTTTGTATCTTCGGGAGAATTTTGTAGGAAACTCTATTATTGTCATAGAATCCATCGGAAGCTATTCCAAATATCAGGTGCTTGATTTCCTATAATAATGTTCAGTTATTGCTTGTGTTCCTATCTTGTCTTGATGATGATATTCATATGTTTGCAATAATGCTTGTATAATTCATGGCTGAAACAACTGAATAAACCTTAAGGCCGAAATGTCAAGGCCAACCTGCATACACATCACTTAATAAACATATCAATGGTTAGTTAGTGATTCCAAGCAAAAAAAATTGGCTTGGGATCATTACAGTGGTATCAAAGCTTTGATCCTCCAAACCTGTGAGGATTAGCGCATGTAGAGGTACAATGGTATCTTTATGGGCAGAAGGAAGAAAGAGGTTAGTGAAACGGAAGCCGAAATGGAGGGATCAAGAGATGAGCGTGAGCCACAGGGGTTGGCTTTCTTGGCAGACGAATTCGACAAATTCCAGCAAACCTTAAACCTCACAGAAGGCAACCTGGTCCACCACTTACAAGAAAGTGAGGAGACAAACTGAAGGGGACAAGTCGAAATCACTGAGACCTTGAAGAAGGTAGATGGGAATCTAAGGAAGATTGATGAGAACCAAAACCGGATAACCGAGCTATTGATGAAGATGACTCATCAGGGGAAGGATCCTGAGACATATGGAAACAAAGAAGCTGGTGGATCCCATGGGGGAGACAGGTATAATCCGGAAAAGGCTCCCAGGTCCGAAGGAAGCCATGGAGGGGGTATGTCACATGGACAGATGGGGAGCAGGATGAACCCTAGACTGTACTTACCTACATTCATAGATGAATAGATACAACAGGAGCAGGTGGATGACTTTGTTGAGCAGATGGCATAGTGTACTAGGGAGTACTATAGCTTGGATATGATCATTCAGAGGCAGATGTCCTGGGATCAATATTGCCAACTCAAGTTCAAAAACAAGCCCAGGACGAACCACAGGAGTAGTTTTGAGTTTGAACGAAGAGGGAAGATAAAAATCACGTACTTTGATGGTATGACCAAGATGACAACCCAGGCATGGGTACAAAAACTGGACACTTATCTGCAGCTTAATCCAATGAGGGAGATGGAAGCCATAAAGTTTGCCACTATGTATTTGGATGGAAAATCTCATGACTGGTGGTATCATGGACTCACCACCCTAGGCCACAACCAGATAGTGACCTACACAAAATTCACCCAAAGACTCATTGACAGATTTGATCAGGGGGATCCTGAACTACCTTTCTGGGAGCTCACACAGCTCAAGCAAACAGGGGCAGTCGAGGCATACATTGAGGAATTTCAGAGGCTAGCAGTCATGGTGCAGGATATATCACCAACCAGGCTCATGATGCTCTTCATTGAGGGGTTGATGGAACCCTTGAAGGGTTGGGTAAAGGCTTTAAAGCCTACACTCTATAGGATGCTATTTGGAGGACATGGGACCTAGGACTAGCTTCCAAACCAAAGTTTGTACCTAGGCCACCTCTTAACACCGGGGGAAGAGACCAGAGACCTCCAATGAACGAAGGGTGACGTGACACAAGGGATTTGACAGGGGCTGTGGTAGAATGGATGATAACACCAGGAGGTAGCTGAGAAGGAAGCAACTTTGCTTCACGTGTAAGGAACCATGGAACCTGACACACAAATGCATGGGTCATGGTCAAGTGCACTACATAGAAGTCACTTCAGACAACGAGGAAGAGGAAGAGATCGGCCAGATATAGAACATTGAGGCCGAAACTATTGAGACAACAGAGGAGGAGATCATAGGACAGGACAATACGACTGAGGAGAAAGCCACCTTGGCATCTATCAGCGGGGTTCCCAAATATAACACCTTCAGGATGAGGGGAGTCTTGCAAGGAAAAAAGGTATCAGTGTTGATTGATGGGGGAGCCTCTCACAACTTCATTGACTCAGCATTACTGTAGAGGAGGCATATACCCAAGGTTGAGTTTGAAGGATTAAAGGTGGAGGTAGCAGGTGGAAGCACTATGTCGTGTGACAGGTACATTCTAGGTATGAAGCTTACATTGGGTAGGCATGAGTTGGTACAGGACGTTTATGTCATGGACCTTCCAGATACTAACATAATCCTTAGAGTCTAGTGGCTCACTACATTGGGGCTTATCACCACCAACTACAAGACCATGGAGATGTCATTTATAGTGGAGGGTGGACGAAAGGTAGTGCTTCGTGGCATGACAGATAATGCTGCAAAGGTAGTCACGACCAAGAGGATGGAGGCCATATTCCGGAGAGATGAGATCGTGTATGCAACAGAATGCATGATTTCATCATGTGTGGATGAGCAGGGTAAGGTTCACTACACCCCGGAGATCCAAGAGATCCTTGACAAGCACCACAAAGTGTTTGGACCGATTCCTCCAGGGGTACCACCAGACAGGGGGTTTGAGCACATCATTGAGCTAGAGGTAGGAGCTAAACCAGTCATCACCACACCATATAGGCATCCAAAGAAGTATAAAGACGAGATAGAGAAATCCATCAAAGAACTTCTGGACATGGGACACATTAGGCCGAGTTCAAGCCCTTTTGCTTCTTCAGTAGTGTTGGTCAAGAAGAAAGATGGGACTATGCGGATGTGCATTGACTTCCGGGCCTTGAATAAAAAGACAATAAAATATAGGTACCTTATACCAAGGATTGATGAGTTGCTAGATGAACTACATGGATCTGTCTATTTCACAAAGATTGACCTTTGTTTTGGCTACCATCAGATCAAGATGAGGGAGGAGGACATCTCAAAAACAGATTTCAGATGTCATTATGGCCATTATGAGTTCTTGGTGATGCCCTTCGGGTTAACTAATTCCCCAACCACATTCCAATCTTGCATGAACCATGTGTTCAACAAACAGCTGAGGAAGCACTTGTTAGTGTTTTTTGATGACTTGCTAGTTAACAACAAGACGTGGGAGGAACACCTTCAACATGTGGACCAAATTCTGTCTATCATGTAGGAACAACATTGTACGCTAAGGAGTCCAAATGTGAGTTTGGAATGAAAGAGGTACTTTATTTAGGAGACATCATTGGAGAAAAAAGGGTACAGGTACATCAGGAGAAAATAAAAGCCATTATGGAGTGGCCTACTCCTAAAACACTCACAGAGTTGAGGGGATTTCTAGGCATGTGCACGTACTACAGGAAATTTGTCAAAGGGTTTTCTCAGCTGTGTGCACCCTTGACCGATTTGACGAAGAAGGGAGCCTTCAAATGGAGTGGAGAAGCTCAACATACGATGGATAAGATGAAAAAAATGATGAGCACGTGCCCAGTCCTAGCTCTTCCAGATTTCGGCCTGCCTTTCACCTTGGAGTGTGATGCTTCAGGAGAAGGTATAGGGGCCATACTAATGCAAAATAGGCACCCTCTTGCCTATGAGAGCCTAAAACTCAGGGGTCCTGAGCTACTCTATATCATTTATGACAAAGAAATGTTGGCCATCATGCACACACTAGCCAAATTCAGGCAATACCTGGTAGGTGCACGGTTTGTGGTCAAATCATATCATAACAGTCTTAAATACCTATTGGAGCATAAGGATTTAAATGAAAGTCAACAGAAATGGGAAAGCAGAATACAGGCCTATGACTTTGACATTGAATTTGTCAAAGGGAATAACAACATGGTGGCTGATGCATTGTCCAGGAGGCCATCCATTTTTTCCATGTCAGGAGTTTCGATTGACTGGAAGGACCACTTGGTGGTAGAGTATGCAAAGGATCAGTTCACATGTCAGCTATTGGACGGACAGGTACAAGATGACAACTTCAGGATAATAAATGAGCTCGTCTATTACAAGGGCCGAATCTTTTTGGTTCTTGGTTCGGCCTTCAAGGCCAAAATGTTCCAGGCATGTCGTGACTCACCAATGGTAGGGCACCAAGGGATTGGTAAGACGTACATGCAGGTGAGAGAGAGGTTCTCATGGAAGGGCCTCAAGAAGGATGTAATTAAGCATGTGAAGGAGTGTACTACATGCCACGAAAACAAGGATGAGCACACTCACCCAACAAGACTACTCCAACCCTTACCCATTCCAGAGCAAAAGTAGGAATGCATATCTATGTATTTCATCGCCCAGTTGCCAAGGATGTAGGGGAAGGACTGCATTTTCGTAGTGGTGGACAGGTTGACGAAGTTTGCATACTTCTTCTCCATAGCCACAGACTTCATTGCAACGCAGGTGGTCGAACTATTTTTCAGGGAGATTTTCAGGTTTCACGGTCTACCCAAGACCATTGTCAGTGACAGGGATAGCAGGCTCATGAGTACATTTTGGCAGGAGTTGTTAAGATTGGTTGGTATGACCTTGACCCCTAGTACCAACTATCACCCTCAGATGGATGGACACACCAAGATAGTCAACAAATGGGTAGAAGGCTACCTCAAGAATTATGTAGCAGGGCATCAGAAAGCATGGGTCAGATGGTTGCATTTGGGAGAGTATTGTTACAACACCACCCAACACGTGTCCATAGGCATGATACCATTCAGGGCCTGATACAACTATGACCCACTATCTTTTGTAGATATTTCTTTTGGTGATAGCAGGGCACCAATGGTACATGACTGGGTACAACAGAGCCAAGACATCCTCAGAGAGCTGAAGGATCATCTATAGAGAGCATAGAACCAACAGAAGGTCTAAGCAGACAAGCACAGGGTTGATCGTAATTTTGAGGTTGGTGACTTAGTCTATCTAAGGCTCCAACCATACAGGCAGGATTCTATAAAAAGAAGCGGAGCAGAGAAGCTACAACCACATTTCTTTGGGCCCTGTTATCGCACAGTTTATAGCTAGGTCAAATGGCTAAGATAGAAGGCCAAACTAGCGTAACAGGAACCTATTCCACCTAATGTCACCACGATGGGGAGGTTCTTTCTCTTTAGAGAGGTTAGGCCTAGGGGAGACGTCCTCGGTAACCTCGAGTTTTGAAGAGGCAAAAGTTAAAAGGACAAAGGTAAAGTTCCCCCTTCACAGGTCACTACCAAAACAGATAATCCCGGCTAAACAACCAATAATGAAGTGAATTCCCAAAAAAGAACACCCAACCGGAACAAAGCAACAACAAACCAATATATGCAAGCTATGATTCAATGGGTTAGTACTTCATAAGACTATCTGATATAAGCAATTATGGCAATAAATATTGATGAAGTCAATGTTTATCAATATAGCAATCAAATAATATCACTTCCTCAATAAATACTGAAATGAGATGGCATTCAATGTAACAAATCAACACAACTTCAATTAATGCCTAAATCACCATTCAATTGCTCCTAAAACAAAATGTTGTTGCATAAAGATGAAATATTCTAGGTATGACATCAACAACTTAGGGTTATCAGTTAGTTAGGGTTTCAATTTAGAAAAGAGTTTGAGAGTTTGTTTGGTCACTTTCACTTCAACATTGGAGGTCTAAGATCAATGCCTTTGGGCTAATGGAGTCAATTTAATGGAGGACGCAAGGGTTGAAGGAGGATGACTAAGGACTAGAGGGAAGAGTTCTGAAGTGTTTCCATGGCAGGGCCCCAGAATCAAAACCCTAGGAGAAAGAGGCTCAAACCGGTGTTACTAAAGCAAGGCCTCGTGCTCTCTCCTCCTTCGTTAGGTTAACTTGGCAAAACGGCTAGCATGAAAGATAAATCAAGACAAGAGAGTGCAATGAGGGAGAGTGTTTCTATAGCAGGGCTCTATCATCAAACCCTAGATGCAGGACGACCGTAGGTGTAGATAACCTAGGCCTGGGACGTCTCCTCCTTCTTGACTTTTGAAAGTACGGCTAGCTCAGGGAGAAGAAGAAATGAGAGTGTAGCTATGGCTAGGCTCTTCCTTCCTTCTTCAATGGCTGAAAATTACTCTTTTAGGGGACATGAAACAAAGACCTACTTGTGTGGTTGTCACCTAGGGATTTTTATAAACAAATTATAAACATATGCAAGAATATAAGACTACAACCATTCAATCAAGAAGTTTTGCAGAAAAAACACTTACATATCACCATGAAATAGCATGCAAACCCTAGTTGTAAACCTTCCTTCAAGAGAAATGCCAAAAATTCCAAGAAATTCCTTCCTTCAACAAGTGCGCCTCACTAAACCAGCAAGAATACCCAAGTAGGAAGCTAAAATCAGACCTCACTAATGAGTGAGTGATGTGTTATGTCAAAATGAGGCTAAAACTCCTCAATATATAATGTATCAATGACCTTAATTAACTTTTAGGTCATAAAAAGGCCGACAAGGCCAAAATACTGTTTTTTACATTAAATTGTCGAATTAAGACCCTAACTAAGCTAATAAAAAGGTAAAATCCCCTTCAAGGGAGGTGTTATCCCCTTTTAGTGCAGATGAGACATCCATGAGCAAAACATTAGCCCCCCAGGGGCCTCTCCAACATGCCACTGTTGCCCAGTCTACCTCCATGAATGTCCAAGAAGTTGGATGACGTCATGGTGAGGATGGGGGCATCCTGAGCCTTCCAAGGCCAATGTTCCACTGAAAAGGGGTCATTCCCCCTAGGTCGGGCTCCGCCAAAGTGCCTCTGATGGAATGTCCTCTTCTTCTCCGGTGCAAGACCCTAATCAACCACTGTCCTGTCTCTGCCCCCTGATGGGGTATCATCATCCATATGGTGGGCTCTTCAGCCCCATGGAGGTCCGAAATGATCACCTCCCCATGTGTACCAATCCAAATGGTACCTGTCCATCAGGCATGATCCTGCACATCAAAGGATACACCCTCCATGGGCTCATCAGTCACGGGGATCATAGCAATGTTAATCACGTTTCATCATCAATATTATCAAACATATGCATAAGAGCCTAATACATTAGTCAATAGCTCAAAGACATTACAAAAACCTGCAATACAAGACTGGAGAAAAAGAGAAGACGTCCTATTGGGCTAGTATCCACAAGAAAGGGGAAGTTTCCAGGAAAGTTTCATCCAAGCCATGTAAGTGAGGTGATGTGGCTAGGGGATGTCTAGACATGTGGGTGTAGTGAGAGCCAGGGATGCATGATGTTATCTGTGGGTGCCTTTGTAGAAGGCGAGCTGTACCTGTCATGGATGCAATTTTTTCCAAGCCCGCTCTTGCCTTTATTCTTTTTCTTGCTTTATTCTTTTATTTGCTTTTTCTTCTTCTTTTTCTTTTTATTCAAGGGCTAACCAGAGGACACTGCCTTGGCATGGTGACCAGAGCTGACAGTGTTACCCACAAGTACTTTCACAGAGATGAGAAGGTTGGCTCGTGATGATACCCCCTTTCCCCTAGCCATGCAACCAAAGGTCACTGCCCTGGCATGGTAACGAGATGGTGGCAATGTCATACTGCTAGGTACCCATGAACCTAATAGGTTGGCTCGTGATGAGACCCCCTATCCTCTTGACTAGGTCTTGTTTATATTTTTTGGGTCTCTCTTGTTTCTTACCGAGAGGCTTTTTATTGCCTTCTCGGGGATCCCTGGGTGAAGCACCTCGAGGTTTTGTTTCTAGGCTTTTATCTTTTACCAACTTCTTTTACCTTCTGGGCATTTAGCCCCTTCTTCCCACGAGATAAGGTGCAATCCTACAAACAGGTCAACCCAATGCCTGGACAAGGGAATGGGACAAGTGAGTGGGAGATAAAATGAAATAGTGGTGCTATGAGGGGAGCGGACGATGGCTTTTCAGAAATCCCCCAGTGGAAAACCCAGACCTATGGGCACAGGCTTGCTAGGATACCCTGTCAATCTCCCAGAGCATGGTCAAGTGGGATAATGTAAGATCCAAGTAGTTGTTAGAGATAAAAGGAATCATATGCATATATTTAAAGGTTTTAATGATCAAAAGTGACACATACCATGATACCTGGACCAATTACCTCATG
>ML821950.1:32321-65179 GCA_009831015.1 Picea engelmannii
AGATTATTTCTTGAGCAGTGGGGCGAATTGAAGAGAAGGAGGGCGTTTTTGAGATCCAGATCTAGTCCGTTTGGAGGGGTTACACTTCAGATCTGACCCTGAGACTTCACCTAGTGACTTGCAGTGTCCCGATCTATATTTCTAGAAAGTTTCAGAGCATTTGGGGGCCTCCTACAGCAGGGCCGAATTATCTAGGGCTTCAGTCATCCAGTGGGGCACACCATTCAGTGGTGGATTTCAGATCTACAAAGATTGAGAGGGATCTTGGAGATTCGGGCACCTGGGTGTTTCTTACCATCACCCGATCTATCAGTTGGCATATTTCTTAGGGTGATTGGACTTTTTTGGTAGCAGGGCCGAGTTATTGAGGGTTTCAGCCTTCTATTGGAGCGTGGCATTCTTCAGCTGGAGAGTTTGGCATCCAGATCTTCTTGTATTGATCTTCATTTCTTATTCAGCCTTTGGAGGCATCTTTGTATTAGCAGGAGCATTTTGTAGCAGCTCTTATCTATTTTCTATCTTCTTGGCCATCTGTTGAGCATTCCAGATCGACATCTTCATTGTAGCAGGTTTCTCTATTTTATGAATAAAGAAGATTTGAGATGTTTTGGCTTGTCTATCTTATTGCATATGGTTGAGGTATGTTCCATGGTTATCTTTTTCTATTATTTGCTGCATACACACATATAAACACATCTAAACAAATAGATCAACAAACTGTTTGACGAAATACCTCACTCAGAAAAAGTTTAAAAGACACCAAAACAAGTGATGATCCTTGCATAATGGCTTGGGATCATTACAGAGGAGGTGCCCGCTGATGGGTAATGGGCGTCTTCACCCCTCCAGAGTGGATAGATAATATGAGTTGTTAACTGATTCCATTCGAACTTTGAAGGGTCTGAGCCATGACTGAGTGCTTCCTGTTACATTAGTTGGCTCTCCTTTCTGGGTATCCCACATCCATACCATGTCTCCCTCCTTGTACTTTCTGACTTTGTATTTGATCGTTCCTTGGACAACCCTAGTATATTGTGCTGAGAGAGGGGGGTGGGCTTCTGCTGTAAAAACCTCTTGTTGAGATGGGTGGATTTGTACGTCATCTTCACGTTTCTTTAATATCTTCACCATCCCAATTTCTTTGTTCTTGAATTCATCTAGGAGTTTTTGGTATTCTTCTCTCTTGGGCCATTCAATTTGATCAAAGTCCTCCTCTGTTGCAAAGGGCATGTCTTCTGGAGAATACTTTTGAAGAGTTTGTATCATCTCGTTTTGTGCTTTGTCATTATTGACAGGGTGAATAATATCCTACACATGGTCCCCAGTTATTGGCACATTGAGTAGACGACTTACCGTTCCATTTTTCAAGGTCAATTGTAAGAATGTGAGGTCCATCTCAAGGGCGCCACCTAACATTGCACCAAACTTCCTAGATAAAAACATTCCCCACACATCTGGGACATCAACCACCACAATGTCAATGTGGACCATCTTTTCAAGGTACTCCTTCTGGCGAACTTCAACTTTCTTAACCACCCCATGTGTGGGTATGGCTTTAGATTCAAAACCACATACATTTTTGTAAGGTTGTTTGACCTTCAAACCCACTTGTCGCATGACTTTAAGTGACATCATGTTGGCACCAACACCTGTATCTAACATGCAATTGTTGAGGTTTTTGCCGTTCATTGTCAAAGTCATGAAGAAAGGAGGGTTTTCACCATATTGGACCCGGAAGTGATCAACTTGCAACATAATAGCGGGGTCCATAGGCTCATCTAATCCCGAAAAGAAAGTGTCAAATCGTTCCTTGATGGATGGGATCTTGATTGCTTGTCTTAGGGGGACGTTTACATGCATCTTTGATAATGCCCCTTCGAAGTCAAAATTCAGGTCAACCTTGCCAGCCTTGGATGCCTTGGGAAGAAGCATTTCCAAGGGTGGGGGATTTGCTTGATGAACAACTGGTTGTTTCAAATTCTTTCTTATGTACACCTGAAATTCTTGTTTCTTTATCTTTTCTCGTGTTTCTTGATCCAGGTTGTTTATCACCGCCATCCTTACTGATTTGGCTGCTTCTTTCACGGCTTCCTGATGTTCTGCATCTGTGATATTTATCTGAGGAAAATCCATGAAACAATCCATGCTATTGACTTGTTGATGGCCACTATTATAGGGGCACTCATGTTCCCAATGTGCTTCGCTGCATTCCAGGCACCAAGGATTTTCATCAACAACGTTTGCGGGGGCCAAAGTGTTTGGAACTTCATGCTCATTCTTTGGTTTATAAAATTACCCCCCTTTCTGGAATTGCCCTTTATACGGGACCCTGGGTTCCTGGGTCTGAGATCTTTCCAACTTGACGATCCTGGTCATCATTTCCTCTTGATTTTTTATGATACCATCCATAGAAGCTTGTAGCTTGGCGATACTGGTACATAGATCTGAAGTAGGCCCAACATTGTGAACTATTTTTGGTTTAGTGTCTATCCTCCCCCTTGGGTTAGCAAAAGGCTCAATCTTGGATGAAAGGAGGTTCCCTTCTATTTTGGTAGCGAGCTCTTGGGCTTCTTGAATAGACTGGGGGTTTTTGTCTCTAAGAAGATACCCTAGTTGGCCATTGAAAGATCTGGTGTAGACATGGACGAGGTAGTCATCTTTCAGATGATGGCTTGGGGAATTCTTTGCAGTAAAGTCTTGAATCTGGTGTGGAACTCCCGAATGGACTCATTTTCATATTTGGCAAGGTTATTCAGTCGCGTGAGAAGCAAATTAGGGTCTTCTTTGACACTCCATCTTTTGAGAAAGGCCTCTTCAAGTCTATACATGGTTTTGATGCTTCCATCGGGAAGGCTCAGGTACCAATGCCTTGAGGCATCATAAAGAGTAGCGGAGAACAATTTCATGACTAGATCTTCAGCATCGTCACTAATGGGGTGAAGCTGGAAAAAAGCCCAAAAGTTGCTCATGTTCTCTTCGACACTGATTGCATCAGTACCAGTAAATTTAGGCAACCACTTCTCATACTTGGGTGGCATCTGCCTAGGGTAGCCTGGTATGGTTGACATGTCTAACAGTTTGAAAAGAGTAGATGACCATTGTCTTTGATTGTTGGTTGGGTTCGTTGTAGTGATCTGAGAGCTAGACATGATGCTTAAAGGAAGGCTCTTCCCGAAAAGTGATTTGACAACAGGAGAGTTCAAGGGAGGCTTCCTTCTGAAAGACAAAGGAGGATTATTGAATCTCCTTTTAGTTTGCGGAGTCGCCAGATAGTTTACCTGAAACTACCAAAGAAAAGGGGAAAAACACCCTAGTGGAGTCGCCAGGTAAGCTTGTAAGAAAAGGTCTCCGAGGCAAGGCTTACCGAAAAGATGTGTCGTTTGAGGAGAATTGACTCAGTGTTCCCCGACAACGGCGCCAAAATGTTATCGCACAGTTTGTAGCTAGGTCAAATGGCTAAGATAGAAGGCCAAACTGGCGTAACAAGAACCTATCCCACACAATGTCACCACGATGGGGAGGTTCTTTCTCTTTAGGGAGGTTAGGCCCAGGGGAGACGTCCCTAGTAACCTCGAGTTTTGAAGAGGCAAAAGTTAAAAGGTCAAAGGTAAAGTTCCCCCTTCACAGGTCACCACCAAAATAGATAATCTCGGCTAAACAACCAATAATGAAGTGAAGCCCCAAAGAAGAACACCTGCCCAGAACAAATAAACAACAAACCAATATATGCAAGCTATGATTCAATGGGTTAGTACTTCATAAGACTATCTAATATAAGCAATTATGGCAATAAATATTGACGAAGTCAATGTTTATCAATATAGCAATGCAAATAATATCACTTCCTCAATAAATACTGAAATGAGATGGCATTCAATGTAACAAATCAAAACAAAATCAATGCCTGCCTAAATCACCATTCAATTGCTCCTAAAACAAAATGTTGCTACATAAAGATGAAATATTATAGGTATGACGTCAACAACTTAGGGTTAGCAGTTAGTTAGGGTTTCAATTTAGAAAAGAGTTTGAGAGTTTGTTTGGTCACATTCACTTCAACGCTGGAGGTCTAAGATCAATGCCTTTGGTCTAATGGAGTCAATTTAATGGAGGACGCAAGGGTTGAAGAAGGATGACAAAGGACTATAGGGAAGAGTTATGAAGTGTTGCTATGGTAGGGACCCATAATCAAAACCCTAGGGGAAAGAGGCTCACTCCGGTGTTGCGAAAGCAAGGCCTCGTGCTCTCTCCTCCTTCCTTAGGTTAACTTGGCAAAACGACTAGCATGAAAGATAAATCAAGACAAGAGAGTGCAATGAGGGAGAGTGTTGCTACAACAAGGCTCTATCATCAAACCCTAGAAGCAGGATGGCCCTAGGTGTAGATAACCTAGGCTTGGGAAGTCTCCTCCTTCTTGACTTCTGAAAGTACGGCTAGCTCAGGGAGAAGAAGAAATGAGAGTGTAGCTATGGCTAGGCTCTTCCTTCTTTCTTCAATAGCTGAAAATTTCTCTTTTAGGGGACATGAAACAAGGAACTACTTGTGTGGTTGTCACCTAGGGTTTTTGATCACCAACTTATAAACATATGCAAGAATATAAGACTACAACCATTCAATCAAGAAGTTTTGCAGAAAAAACACTTACATATCACCATGAAATAGCATGCAAACCCTAGTTGTAAACCTTCCTTAAAGAGAAATGCCAAAAATGCCAAGAAATGCCTTCCTTCAACAAGTGTGCCTCACTAAACCAGCAAGAATACCCAAGTAGGGCGCTAAAATCAGACCTCACTAATGAGTGAGTGATGTGTTATGTCAAAATGAGGCTAAAACTCCTCAATATATACTGTATCAATGACCTTAATTAACTTTTAGGTCATAAAAAGGCCGGCAAGGCCATAATACTGTTTTTTCCATTAAATTGTCAAATTAAGACCCTAACTGAGCTAATAAAAAGGTAAAATCCCCTTCAAGGGAGGCGCTAGCCCCTTTTAGGGCAGATGAGACATCCAGGAGCAAAACGTTAGCCCCCCAGGGGCCTCTCCAACATGCCACACGTGCCACTGCTGCCCAGTCTGCCTCCATGAATGTCCATGAAGTTGGATGATGTCATGGTGAGGATGGGGGTGTCCTAAGTCTTCCAAGGCCAACGTTCCACTGAAAAGGGGTCATTCCCCCTAGGCCGGGCTCTGCCAAAGTGCCTCTGATGGAACATCTTGTTCTTCTCCAGTGCAAGACCCTAATCAACCACTGTCCTGTCTTTGCCCCCTGACAGGGTCTCAACATCCATCTGGTGGGCTCTTCAGCCCCATGGAGGTCCGAACTGATCATCTCCCCATGTGTACCGGTCCAAATGGTACCTGTCCGTCGGGAATGATCCTGCACATCAAAGGTTACGCCCTCCATGGGCTTGTCAATCACGGGGATCACAGCAATGTTAATCACTTTTCATCATCAATATTATCAAACATATGCATAAGACCCTAATACATCAGTCAATAGCTCAAAGACATTACAAAAACTTACAATACAAGACTAGAGAAAAAGACAAGACGTCCTATTGGGCTAGTATCCACAAGAAAGGGGAAGTTTCCAGGAAAGTTTCATCCAAACCATGTAAGTGAGGTGATGTGGCTAGGGGATGTCCAGACATGTGGGTGAAGTGAGAGCTAGGGATGCATGATGTTATCTGTGGGTGCCTTTGTAGAGGCGAGCTGTACCTGTCACAGATGCAAATTTTTCCAAGCCCGCTCTTGCCTTTATTCTTTTTCTTGCTTTATTCTTTTATTTGCTTTTTCTTCTTCTTTTTCTTTTTATTCAAGGGCTAACTAGAGGACACTGCGCTGGCATGGTGACCGGAGCTGACAGTGTTACCTACAAGTACTTTCACAGAGATGAGAAGGCTGGCTCGTGATGAGACCCCCTTTCCCTTGGCCATGCAACCAAAGGTCACTGCCCTAGCGTGGTAACCAGATGGTGGCAATGTCATACTTTTAGGTACCCATGAACCTAATAGGCTGGCTCGTGATGAGACCCCCTATCCTCTTGACTAGGTCTTGTTTATATTTTCCGGGTCCCTCTTGTTTCTTATTGAGAGGCTTTTTATTGCCTTCTCGGGGATCCCTGAGCGAAGCACCTCGATGTTTTGTTTCTAGGATTTTATCTTTTACCAACTGCTTTTACCTTCTGGGCCTTTAGCCCCTTCTTCCCACGAGATAAGGTGCAATCCTACAAACAGGTCAACCCAATGCCCGAACAAGGGGAATGGGACAAGTGAGTGGGAGATAAGATGAAATAGTGGTGCTATGAGGGGAGCGGACGATGGCTTTTCAGAAATCCCCCAATGGAAAACCCAGACCTATGGGCACAAGCTTGCTAGGATACCCTGTCAGTCTCCCAGAGCATGGGCAAGTGGGCTAATGTAAGATCCAAGCAGTTGTTAGAGATAAAATGAATCATATGCATATATTTAAAGGTTTTAATGATCAAAAGTGACACATACCATGATACCTGGACCAATTACCTCATGGAGAAAGAACCTCATCTGATACAAGACCAAGCCGATGGTGATGGATGTTGTTGCTGCTCCAAGATAAAGCTGATGGAAGAAGAAAAGGATGGGCCCTCTAGGGCCATGCCCAGGTTAATCCTACTCTCATTACTCCATGTCTAAGACCTGTGGGCCTCGAGACATGGTCTCTTGGTTATCCCTAAAAATCAGGGACAATAGGCCCTACATGATCAACAAGAAGATAGGGGTCGTAGCGTATGAGCTAGAACTTCCACATGGCAATAGGATACACAATGTCTTCCATGTGTCCTGCCTGAAGATGGCCATCGTCCAACACATCACACCTATTGAAGTAATACCTCCCATGGACGAAGAAGGACAGATTGTTTTGATTCTGGAAGAGATACTAGAGGTTCGGAAGAAGGGGCTTAGGAAAAGAAGCATCAAAGAGTACCTGATCAGATGGAAGGATCTACCCATTAAGGATGCCACGTGGGAAAATGAACAAGTGGTACGAGAAATATGTTTGGAATTTCTTGAGGGCAAGCAATTTCTAGCAGGGGAGACTGTAATGTCCCCCACCTCTTGATGAAGAGGTTTGAGAAGACTTAGTGGCCTAGGCATCCCCACTCGGCCATAGTCTCACACTGAGGGGAAAAGTCAACCAAACTAAGTTTATATTCTTAAGTTGACTTAATTAAAAGGTAAAAAGAGTTAAAAAGATAACTCAATGAAGAAATAGAAGTGTTGGAGGTTGAGTTAGGGTTAACCCTAGGGGTTAACTTAACTCAACAAGGAAATAGAAGAAAATGTATAAAGAGAAGGCTAGGGTGCACCTCTCATTCATTCTAGATTTTTGGTAATTGCTTGTTGATGCTTTTGAGCATACAATGTTAAGGGTTTTGATATTACAAACCCAAGTGAACAAATCAATGGTGAAAGATTCCACTCACCTTGTTCCAAGCTTGGTCTCGGGTATGAAATACTCCACCCACAACTTTCTACATCTATCATCTTTCCAGGAGGATTAGCAGGGCCATACCAGTTGAACCAGCAGGGCCGTACCAGCTAGGGTTTCCTTGCAGGGGTGCACCATTTGTGGAAAAAGAGTTCGATCTAGCACCTTGAGGAAGATTGGAAGGTTTTCAGCATTAGGGTTTTGCTTGCAAGCCCTTGCTCATCATATTGAGGGTTTCCTTGAAGAGGTATCACGTACCTATCACTTAGTTTGAGGTTGGATGACTTCAAGAAGGAGAGGATGTCTTGTGATTTAGTATTTCTCAGATCTAGGAGGCTAGAAGTTATATCTAACCTTGATACTTCTCCTAGGTGCTTGTGACCACCTAATCTATCAATCTAGGGAGTTTCAGGGGATTTGGAGCCCTTATTCAGCCAGGGCGTACTATTGGCCATATTCAGGGTTTCAGGAGGGTCGTGCCAATCTAGGGTTTCTGCAGTTTGAGGAAGAAGCTTCAGCATTTGAGCTCCATACTTCAGGGGAAGGCTTCTATTGCCTTGATCTATCTTTGGAAGGAGTTTGACAACATTTGGGGGTCTTCAGCTTCAGGAGGGCCGAACCCTTGGCATCCATTGACTTCAACAGGTCGTACCAGTAGTCAACAGGGTCGTACCAATTGCTTGAGGGTTAGGCTTAAACCCTAGTTTGCAGATTGAGCGTTCATCTTCTATTGCAGCCTTGGGAGGCTTGATTTTGTATCTTAGGGAGCATTTTGTAGGAAACTCTATAATTTTCATAGAAGCCATCAGAAGCTATTCTAGATCTGCTTCACTCATTGTATCAGGTGCTTGATTTCCTATAATAAAGTTCAATTATTTATTATGTTCCTATCTTGTCTTGATGATGATCTTCATATGTTTGCAATAATGTTTGTATAATTCATGGCTAAAACAACTGAATAAACCCTAAGGCTGAAATGTCAAGGCCAACCTGCATACACAACACTTAATAAACAAATCAGTGGTTAGTTAGTGATTCCAAGCAGAAATTATTTTCGTGGGATCATTACACGAAGGTCTAATAGTGTGCCACAACTGCCAGCATCCAGGACACTGTGCAAGGGAATGTCCACCTCCACCTGCGACTTGCATGTATTGTCTTGCAACAAACCATGATACAGAGGAATGCCCAACACTTTTGGGAAAAATTCAAGAAAAACATAATCAGAATGATTAGAATGTTTTGTGGATTTCTGTAGAGGCGAGGGTCGATGGAATAAAAATCAAGATAGTTATGCACGAAGGAGCTAAGACAGGAGCTGACACAGTAAAACAAAATCCAACACAACACCAATGGGTGAAGAAGAATGATGAACTGCAGAAACAATTCGATGCGAGGGAAGAAAAATAAATATTCAAGGAAGCAAAAAAAGAGTTACTCAAGGAAGTTGTTGCATCTACATCAACCACGTATCATAGTCAGAATTTACCAATGTACGAGATGCCCTTATCAGTGGACCACACCACTGAAACACAAGCTGTAGAACAAGTAAGGACCATAAATACTTTTCTTCAATCCTGTGTTAAGCTGTTGAATGACCAATCATCTGTTAAAGTTTTTCAAAATATGTTAGAAAGATGTAACATAGAAGTAGAGGGGAAGTTAGAGCAAAAAACAATCAATCACCTCCATACAAGAAGGAGGACAAGCAGGGAATTCATACTGAATGCCAACATTGGAGATTTTAACATGGGGGATATCATATTGGATTTAGGCTCCGAGGTAAATGTGTTACCCAAGAAGATATGGCAATGCATGGGAGAGCCTACACTAGGCTATTCATCAGTCCAATTGAAGCTAGAAAATAAACACATAGTTCTACCAATTTGAAGGCTTAAGGGTGTGATAGTAGATTTGGGTGGAGTGCACACTAAGGCATATTTTGAAGTGATAGAGATAGTAGATGGTACACCACCTTATCCAACATTGCTTGGACTTGATTGGGCATTTGATAACCAGGCCATAATCAACTTGAAGAAAAGGAAGATGGCATTTGAATCAGGAGAATACAGAGTGATTGTGCCATTAGATCCATCAGAAGGAGAAAGGTTTATAGAACCCACTTTCCTAGACCTAGAGGAAATCAACTAGTTATACAAAACCATAGCACGTGAATAATATTATGTCAACCCAACTGCAGATGGAGTACTCAGCTGGAGGAGTATCACATCATGTGCTTCCGACTTGGATATAGGCTTGGAGAATTGGCATCAAAGATTACATGAAGTCTCTACATGAAGGTGTGCATGAATAGACCGTGCAATGAGATGGGTAGGTACAGAGATACGAGGACCTCCCAGTTTTCATGGGGTGAATGGCTTAGAAGAATTCCTAACAAGATACGAAGCTGAAGTGTTAGAAAATAATAGGCTCTTATCCCTGGACATAACACTCAAGGCAACACCTGCAAGATGGTGAGATGCACACAAAGAGACATTTAAGAACTAGTACCAATGTAAGTGACTAGTGCGCATTAGATTCGACGCAGAGCAGAGAAGCAATGAGTTTTAGAGATATGATGCACAGGGGACACTAGCAGAACACTTGGAGAAGTGCAGAACACTATGTAGGATGACATCGCCAGAGGAATGGCCTCATCGCTTCATCCACACATTGGAAGGAATCCCAACGAACTAGTATGTAGACCAGGAACTACGCAGAGGCACTACAGAATGGACAACATTATAGAAAAATTTTATGGTCACTTTCTCATTCGAACATGAGAACCCCAATGTTGATTCAACACTCAAACATATCATAGGGGTAATATTTATTAATGAACCAGAGGTTGCACTCATGATAGAGTGTCAACAACAGAACAGACGGATAGTCAAAGAACTACTGTCATGCTATCATGTGGAAGAATAGGTACCAGATGAAGATCATCCATGCAATATTCATATTATAGAAGTTGAAGGTGAAAGAGAGGTGGAAGGTCCATCTCTGGAATCATAAGTGTTTTCTATCTTAATCAAAGTGAAGAAAGTCAACACTAGGACAACTGATAATCCCAAAATGGCCAGCATTGGAGATTATTGGGATGAACAAACAATGGAGAGGATAACAGAGTTACTACACGAGTACACCAACATGTTCCCAACAACGTTTACAGAGATGAAGGCATAGCAGGAGAGATAGGAGAGATGAAAATACCTCTCAAACCCGAGGCTAGATCTATCAGATAGAGACCGTATAGACTGAATCCAATATATAAGCAGAAAGTGAAAGCAAAAATTCATAGAATGTTAGAAGCTGGAATCATAGAACCATTGGAGGAATCTGAATGGATGAGCCCTATGGTAGTGGAAAAAAAGAAACAACGGGGGGGGGTAAAGATTTGTGTAGACTTGAGGAAACTGAATGATGCTTTCCTAGATGACCCTTTCCCTACCCCTTTCACATATGAGGTATTAGAGAATGTAGGAGGCCACAAAGCATACTCATTTACAGATGGATTCTAGGGTTACCATCAGATCAAAATAGCTCTGGAAGACAGGTACAAGACCACTTTTGCCACAAAATGGGGACCCTACCAGTACACAGTCATGCCCTTTGGGTTGAAAAATGCACCAGCCATATTTTCAAGGGTAGTAATAACTACTTTTAAGGAGTTCATACATCAATTTTTAGAAGTGTATGTGGATTATAGGATTATATATAGTCTAATAAAGGATCATGTGGAAGTATTAAGGTTGATGTTGGAAAGATGCATGCAGTGTGAGATATCATTGAATATCAAGAAGTGCATATTTGGGACACCTTTTGGAATACTGTTGGGACATATAGTGTGCAAATAAGGCTTGCTAATAGATCCTGCCAAGATTGCAATGATTGTCAATTTACCACTATCGAAAATAGTGCGCTAGTTGAGAGAAACATTGGGACATACATGCTACTACAAGAAATTCATAAAAGGGTATGCACAGATCATTGCACCAATGGAGAAACTGTTAAAGAAAGATATCAAATTTCAGTGGACTGAGGAATGTCAACAAGGTTTGGACACTCTAAAGGAAATAATGGTCACAACACCTATTCTAGTATTTACAGACTGGGAAAAGACATTCCATGTGCATGTAGCTGCATCAACTATAGCACTTGGAGCAATTCCAGGGCATCTAAGAGCAGGAGATTTGGACCATCCTATAGCATTTGCTAGCAGAAAATTGTTAGAATCAGAGCAGAACTAGAATACTACAGAAAGAGAAGGCCTAGCTATGGTCTATGCACTGCAGAAGTTTAGACATTACTTACCGAGAAAACACTTTAAGATGTTCACAGATCATGCAACCCTCAAATACCTAGTCAACAAGCCATTGTTTGGGGGGAGGATCTGTAGATGGATACTGTTATTTCAGGTGTTTTATTTTAAGGTAATAGTCAAACCAGGGAAGTTGAATGCAGGACCAGATCACTTGTCAAGGGTAACCAATGGAGAAGAGCCTACCAGCTTGGAAGATAACTTCCATGATGCGTAGCTATTTTCAGTCCAAATAGTTGATGAATATTTTGTTGACATCATTGAATACTTGAGTACATGGCCTGCGCCATAAGAGTTTAACATTGCACATAAGAAAAATCTGGTAGTCAGAGATGCTGAATATCAATTGATTACGAGACATTTATACAAGATGGGTGTCGACAACATTTTGAGAAGTTGCGTACTAGAACATGAAAGGCCTAGGACTTTGGCATAAACTCATGAGGGAATATTTGGAGGACATCATGCAGGGAAAGATACTGCGCATAAGGTATTGCGCTCAGGACTATGGTGGCCAAAAATTCATAAAGATGCCAAGGACTATTTCTAGATATGTGATGTCTGTCAGAGGGTTGGTAAACCTAATAGAAGGGATGATATGCCCCTACGACCATAAGTAACGTTGCATGTATTTGACAAATGGGAAATAGACTTTGTGGGACCAATTAACCCACCAACAAAAAGGTCAGGATCAAGGTATATCATTACTGTGATAGAATACCAAAATAGATGGGCAAAATCAACACTAGTAAAAGATTGTAACACAGAGACAACAACACACTTCTTGTTTGAGAAAGTGATCACTAGATTTGGCTGTCGAAGGATTTTGATGAGTGACCAAGGCACTCACTTTATCAACAGTACTATCAGAGCTATGACCGAGGAATTTGAAGTCTACCATCAAAAGAGTACACCATACCATCCTGAGGAAAATGGAACAGTGGAAGCTTTCAATAAGATCCTTGAGAATGCCTTAACTAAGATCTACAATGTCAACGAGGATGATTGGGATTTGAATATACCGGCGATACTATGGGCATACATGACTACATGCAAAAAATTGTTAGGACATACACCATTCAGGTTGGTGTATAGACATGAATCAGTGGTGCCATTAGAATTTCTGGTTCCTAGTCTGCGAGTCGCAAAAATTACCAACATTATAGAACGAGGCACAATAAAAGAAAGGCTAAGTCATCTCATGGAAATGGAAGAAGATAAAATTCTGGCAGGATTTCACCAGGAAGTATAGAAAGCAAGAGATAAAGCTTGGCATGGCAGACATATCAAGAGGAAGAGTTTCAAAGAGGGACATATAGTCTTGCTTTATGACAGTAAATTTTGTCAACATCCAGGAAAATTCAGAATGCATTGGTTGGGGCCATACGAAGTGAATACTGTCACTGACGGGGGATCGATGCAATTAACAGGCTTGGGAGGCATGAAACTGAAAGGAATGATCAATGAGAGTCAAATGAAACTATACATGAACAACCAACTTCCTAGCACTTGAACCTAACAACGCAGTAAGAAAATGTGTACATAATTGTATAGTAGAAGTTAAGATAGAGAAAATGAGAAAAATAAACAAAAAGGAGAAAAAGAAGAAAATCCATAAAAAGTAGAAATGGGATAAAAATACAAACAGATCGACGGAGATGGAAGGTTTTGATATAATAGAACTGTTAGAATTAACAATGCGTTGCAGAAAAACCAGTGATTGAAAACACTACGCGCAAGAGAGCAGTTAACATATAGAAAGGCACATCGTGCAGGAAACACAATAAAAAGTGAAAAAAGTGACAACTTTTAGTGCGACACAACTGTCATTTCATCGTCCCGCTATAAAAGTTGGAAAAGGGGGGAAAAATAGTCATTTTCATTTTTCACTAAGGAGAAGAGAGAAGAGTGAGAGTTGAGCACGAAAGAGTGTGAAGTGATAACAACTACTAGATATTTGTGGCCAGTAGTTGGAATTTAGCAGAAAGTCACCATCGAGAGTCGAAGCGTCGAGTAGAACTAGGCGAAACACGAGAAGTAGTCCTCAAGTGACAAAACAAGAACGTAGGAGATGCCCACAGTCGTGGATGTGGAAGAAATGCCCACATTCGTGTTGAAATATTGTAACTGCAAAGAGTATTTTATTTATTATTGATGTATTATTCATTAGATCAATCCCCTTTTGTGGATTGATCATGTTGGGCATTGTAAATGACCAAATCCCCTTTTGCGGATTAGTCGAACCCTAATTGTAATATGAAAAATGAGACGTTGCCCCCTAGAATAAATTAAGGTGGTTCTAACCACCCAGAAAGAGAAGTCGACCCTACCAGTGAAAAAACACTTCCTTTCAACACCTGCCAAATTGTATAAATAAAGGAGGCCAACGCCTCATTTGTTCACTCACTCACTTGATCATCCAGAGCGCAAGTTTGGAGTTGCAGTTGGAGAAGAAGGAAGAGAGAGAGAGGCACATTACTTGGGAGATGAATTTCTACATTGTTTGGTTTATTCTCTTGGCATTGTACTGACTATCTATATTAAGGAAGTTTTTGTTGGGTTTTCTCCCACATGAGGGTTTCCCAGGATAAATGATGTGTCTCTTGTGATTGTGTTTCTCTTAGTGATCTTATCTATGCTAAGATGAAGAGATAAACTTTAACATGGTATCAGAGCTAAGCTGAAGAGATAATCTTTCACAAGAAGAAGAAAAATGTCACTATTGTCGTACAAGAAAATTAGGGCTTTTTGTTGGAGATGAATATTTGCCTAAAACCCATCTAGAAAAGTGTGCCCTACCTTAGTGAAGATTTTGGCATCTTCAGCGCACCTTTTCAGTGGATAGAACTCTCGAAAAGTGAAACCCTATTTTTCACTGGTACCAGAAGTACTAGAAAACCAAAAGCACCAGAAAACCAGAAGTACCAGAAAACTTGAAGTACCAGAAAACCAGAAGCACCAATCCAGAAATCCGCAGGTCAAGTTTGAGGGGGGGAAATTTGGATTTTCAGAAATCTGACTGTACCAGATTACTCACCTCAGCTCAGCGCATCTAGCCCCTGGATCATAATTTCAAAATGTGAAGGTTGAAAAATTAGGGTTTCTTCATAAAACCCTAAGTTGCATTAACAGTTGCAATTTCAGTACCAGTTGTAGTTACCCTTTAAGTTTTTAAAAGGTGTTGGTAATTATTATCGCTGCTACCAAATGGTGCCACTACCTGCAAATGTTATTAGAGGTATGTACTCACATATGTTTAAATTGTTAATCTTTAAAGGGTATTTGCAGGAGAAGGGATCTCTTGCCATAGATCTAGAAGGATCTCAAGATCCAACACATTTAGAGGAATGATGCAACCCAGGTTTTATTATTCTAATATGCATCTATTTGTTATGACATTATTTTGATATAGGTTGCATGTTGAAGCCATGACCATAATACTAACCTTTGGTCAAAATAAAATTCAAGGTATTAGATGGATTAAATTTGAGATCATAGAATTTATTCTCTAACCCAACCTTCTGTCAATATAGCATATTGTCTTAGTACAGAGGACAAGTTGAAGAAAGCACTTGTCATCTTGAGTGAAGGACACTTGGAAGGAGAGCAACACACACTCTTTCTAGAGGACGAGACTCCAGGTTCCAGGTTTGATTAATTAAGTTTATAAGATTCAAAGTTGCACATGACAAGTTGATAACTGCCCCATTACAAGTAAACACTATAGTTGAGGAAGCAGTTTTTGAAGAGTAGTATACTTGGTAGCATGTGAGCATATTGAGATAAATGCCTATTGTAACAGATACAACTAACATCTCCTCTAGGAGAAACTTCTTGTGTTGATCCTAGGTTACCATGGAGGAATGTTTGATCACAACACTAGAAGAGTGTTGAACTCATTTCGTATTGCATTTCTTACTTTTGATCTTTGCTTCAGACAGGTCACAAGTGATAGCTCTAAAGGAGCTACTGTGATGATTATTCATGCTATTGATTTATCTACTATTATCAAAAGAGTATTATTCTTGCTTGTTTTGTTGACCTTCTTTCAGGTCACAGGTGATAAACTTTAGGAAGCTATAGTGAAGGTTGCTGAAGGAAACATATTAGATGAGACATGAAGCAAACTATGTACATGACCATATACACTCAATACCTTCAATATTTTCAGTCCAAATAGCTAATGAATATTTTGTTGACATCATTGAATACTTGAGTACATGGGTTGCGCCATAAGAGTTTAACATTGTACATAAGAGTTTAAGACTATGTACTCAAGTATTATTCTTGCTTGTTTTGTTGACCTTCTTTCAGGTCACAGGTGATAAACTTTAGGAAGCTATAGTGAAGGTTGTTGAAGGAAACATATTAGATGAGACATGGAGTAGACTATGTACATGACCATATACCTTCAATATCAGTTATTGAGCCACTCTCAGTTCCAGATGAAGTTGTTGCCATGATGGAGTAGAGGAGTTACTCCCAGATTTCAACAGTCACAATGAGAATGGAGCAACCATTCTCAGCTTTAGATCAGATGCAGAGTCCCAGTTCTAGAAGCAACAGTTGCAGAAAGAGGAAAGGACATACTCTCAAGCAGTGAGACAGATAGTGCTTTGCATAAAGCACATAGAGCTAGCACATGATTGTGTAGATTGAGTTGTAGCTGAGAAAGTGTATTGGATTGGTACAATACAATGAGAAAATTTGAGTTGAAGATTGAAGATAAAAAGACTCATGTCTGCCGGTTGAAGGAAGATTTATACACATTGAAGCAAGCTCCTAGAACTTGGTATGAATGAATTGACAGTTTCCTGACCAGCTTAGGCTTTACCAAGAGTAAAGTTGATCCTAACCTTTACGTCAAGGTTATGAATGATGAGCTAATGATTTTGCTACTATATGTAGATGATGTATTCTTGACAAGATGAAGAAAATATCATCACAGAATGCAGAAGAAGCTCACTACAGAGTTTGATGAAATACCTAATGCATTATCTCTTAGGTCTTGAAGTTTGGCAGAGCACATAGAAGATCTTCCTTAACCAAGGGAAGTATGCAGTTAAAATGAAGAGGTTTGACATGTTGAAATGTATATCCATGTACACACCCATGGAAATGAAGTTGAAGCTCCTGGTAGATACCTCGTCATAATTGGTTGATGCTTCTCTGTACAGATACATTATTGGTTCAGTGATGTATCTAACTATTACTAGGCCAGATATATGTTTTTCCTTGAGTTAGTATCTGGTAGAAACCAAGACGTGTTCACATTGTGTCTGCAAAACATATAATGAGATACCTTAAGGGATGTTGTTTCAGTCTGGGGTCAACCATGACTTCATGGCAGAGTAGGGAGAAATTCAGCATTGCTCCGAGCACGACAGAAGTAGAATACATTGTTGCATGTTCCGCCAGTTGTGAAGTCGTATGACTTCGGATGTTGTTGACAGATCTATTTGATCTGGAGATAGAAGCCACCATGATCCTATGTAATAACTAGAGTTGTATGGAGATGATGTGTTCTATGATGAGTCAAAGCACATAGAGATCCGATATCACTTCATTCGTGATATGTTGCAGAGAGGAGCCATAAAGTTTCAGTATGTTAGCACAAATGAACATGTTATTGATGTGTTGACCAAGACTCTATATCGTGTAAAGTTTGAGCACTTTCGGGATAAGCTTAGTGTAGTCTGAAAGGACCTCCCTCGAAAGGGGGAGTAGTGTTGTTGCGATGCCAACCTAGTGCTAAATATTGCCAACTTCATGCTGTGATGCCAGCCTAGTGCTAAAGATTTCCAGCTTCGTGATGATGTTGTTGAGTTGCCAGTCTTGTGCTATGATGCCAGCCTTGTGCTGATGATGTGTTTCCAGCCTTGTGTTGTGATTCCAGCCTCGTGCTGATGATGTACCAGCCTCGTGCTGTGATGACGTGCCAACCTCGTGCTGTGATGACGTGCCAACCTCGTGCTGTGATGATGTGCTAGCCTCGTGCTGTGATGATGTGTTTCCAGCTTCATGCTGTGATGATGTGTTGCCGGCCTCGTGCTATGATGATGTGTTACCAGCCTCGTGTTGTGATGTCAGCTTTGTGTTGATGATATTGTGTAGCCAGCTTCGTGTTGTGATGCCAACCTCATACTGAAGACTCTCAGCCTAGTGTTGATGTTGATGATGCTCCAGCCTTCGTGCTGTGATGTTGTTGTTGTTGATGATGCTCCAACATTTGTGCTATGATATTGTTGTTGTTGATGTTGTATCGACCTTGTGCTGTTATCGATGATGATGATGTATTAGTGTTATACTAATCCATGTTGATGCAAATGATGATAATTATGCCACTTCAGCTTGTTGCTGAAGATGATGATGATGATGCCACTTCATCTTCTTGCTGAAGATGATGATGATGATGTTATTTCATCTTTCATGTTGAAGATGCTGATGTTACTTTAGCCCCATGCTAAATATACTGATGATATTAATTTAGCCTCATGCTAAAGAAGATGATGATGTTACTTTAGCCTCACGCTGAAGATGATGATGATGTTACCTTAGACTCATGCTGACAAGGATGATGATGCTACTCAAGCTCCATGCCGTGAACAATGATGATGAGAAAAACTTTCGATGATTTATAGATATGCTAGTCAGTGTTCCAGATGCTATTAAAGTTGCTACCCTCTCTCTCTCTCTCCTGATGATGTTGTAGAATACCCTTCTTGTTAAGGGGGAGTGTTGAAATATTGTAACTGCAAAGAGTATTCTATTTATTATTGATGTATTATTCATTAGATCAATCCCCTTTTGTGGATTGATCATGTCAGGCATTGTAAATGACCAAATCCCATTTTGCGGATTGGTCAAACCCTAATTGTAATATGCAAAATGAGAAGTTGCCCCCAGAATAAATTAAGGTGGTTCTAACCACCCAGAAAGAGAAGTCGGTATGCCAGTGAAAAGACACTTCCTTTCAACACCTGCTAGATTGTATAAATAAAGGAGGCCAATGCCTCATTTGTTCACTCACTCACTTGATCATCCAGAGCGCAAGTTTGGATCTACAGTTGGAGAAGAAGGAAGAGAGAGAGAGGCACATTACTTGGGAGAGGACTTTCAGTATTGTTTAGTTTAATCTCTTGGCATCGTATTGGATATCTATATTAAGGAAATTTTTGCTGGGTTTTCTCCCCCATGAGGGTTTCCCATGATAAATGATGTGTCTCTTGTGATTGTGTTTCTCTTAGTGATCCTATCTATGCTATGGTTATCTAGTAAATTGAAAAGAAACCTAATAATAGCTTAAACTCTAACAAGTCGTGGATGTGGAAGAGAATCACATGTCGAAATATGAGCCTACTACCACGCACATAGAGGAGGAACAAAACCTTGCACATGAGGCCAAATAGCTGGAGGAGGACGTAGAAAGGACAAAATATGACACGTCCATGGGAAAAGGGATGCAACAAGAGGAACAAGCCACATACTCGACTCAACAAGGTCTAGAATAGGGACAAGAACCAGAATCAGACTGTGAAACAGAGCTCGAGGCCATGCCAACAGTTGGGGTATTGTCCCCACAAGGGAAGAAGAAGGCACGAGCAGACAGAAGTACGCAAGGCGTACAACACACATAGGTGGAATTGGAAATAGTGATGCCAAAAATCCCCAAGGGAGTGAAGGTCGATGATGAAATGGTGGGAGGAGTAAATTCTCTTAAATACTCCGACGATGATGTGGCAGACGCAGTGAAATTCCCAGACTTGGCGCCAGAGAGCTACTTGGAGAGAAGGGGAGAAGGTCCATCAAACACACCACTGTTGGAGCCTATGTAGTAGATCTTGGGGTTATACAACACATGAATCGTGAATTTGCTATACATACCGCACTTTGGGCGCAGTAACACATCAATGGATGTGCGAAGCAACTCGTAGCGCGAGTACATGGAGGGATTATGTGGATAGATAGGCCCATTCCTATCAATGTTGATCTGATCGCAACAATTACTGGGCTACCCATGGATGGGGAGAAGCCAAAGCAATATTTAGAAGACAAAACAAAGGCAAAAGCCATCTTCGACGAAAGAAAGGAAAAGTATGGTGCAAAGAGAGGCAACAGGGGAATTAGGATCAGTGACATCAACGATCCTTCGACACGATTTGCAACAAGGCTGTTAGGTTGCAAATTAACACGCAAATGTAGAAAAGAGGAGGTACCAATGAGAGTGGTAGCAGCGACAACACAATGCGTGAAGGGGAGCTCGATGATCTGGGCCCCTTATTTACTAAATTTCTTTCTAGAAGATTGCAAGGACGCACAATATTGGGGCTCTGAGTTCCACTACTCGTGGTTACTCATCCTCATTGCATTGGTGGGATGGAAAGAACCCACTTACAACATGTTTCTGCAGAGGACGGGAAAATGTGGCGCAACACGCTACACGTCGTTGGGAAGCACAACAGACCCCACGGCCAAGAAAATAAACAATGATGTATTCATTCTTTACTTAACAGAGATCCAGAACAAATTGGCAGACACATGGAGGATTTCCCCAGAAACTGTCCAGGATTTTGGACAGATAGCAAATTTCCAGGAATCGCGCCACAGTATGTGGTTGCAAGCAAAGAAGGATCCAACCAAGGAGTGACTACAATTTAGTTATTGTGTGATGATGTAGAATATCCAGATGGAGGTCCAAGAGTGGCCTGAGGAGTGGAAAGTACCAACGATTCCAAGAATAACACCAGTGGTACAAACTCAGACGTAGGGTAGAACAGTCCCCGCACAACAGACAAACAGGAATGGCACTAGAAAAAAAAATAAGACAACAACAGGTACAGTGGGTAAATCAACCCAATTCAAAAGAAAATCAAGACGCAAAAGAAGTCACAATGTGGTTCTACACAGGGTCCACCGTGCCCAAAACAGGCACCAAGAGGAATGACAGAGCAGGTGCACGCAAAAGGAGTAAGAACATAGACACAGGAGAAACCTATGGAGGAAGAAATGCCGCAGGATACATACATGTATATAGATGTTCCTGAGGCATCAGAGCCATCAGAGGCCCAAAGAAAGAGAACAAGGGAGAAAGCAAGCGACTTCAGGGAGAAGGAAACGATCGACATAAAACTAATGGAAACATCACTGACAACAGATGATGTGGAGATGATAGCCAGGATAATGAAAGATCGGCTATCAGAGGTGTGGGAAAATGATGAGAACCACTGGGCTTCAATTCTGGATCAAATATAAGAGGTAAAAACTGCGATGGAGCAGTTGAATATACATGACGAACCGCAACAAAAGGACACACAAGAAAAGGCTAGGGAAGGATTCCCTCCTCAAGAAACAATGGAGATCATAGCACAGGGGAGTGCCAACTTTATATTAACATTGAAGATGTTATTTCTTGATGAGGAGACAACGCAGAAGCCTTTAAAAGACATTGACACACTGGACTTGGATTTGGCCAAGATTCCGATAAAGGCACTATATAAATTACAGGTCAACGTCGCACAGGAGATTCAGTCTAGAGAAAGGTCCGACACGATGAATGTATGAATAATGAAGGAGGAGAATACTATAATGAAGGAATTCATCAGCCAGGAAAGGCAGGAGAAAAAGAGGGCACAACAGAAACTGGACGAGATGGAGAACCAGATACAGGTAGTCTTTCAAGCCATCTCAGACAACACAGAATCGAAGGAAGCATCTTCGGAAGAGAAGATGAGAAAGATAGCGTAGACTTTGCAACAATACAAAGACCAGATCAAGAAACTGGAGGAGCGTGCAATACCTAGTACTCATCTAGACGTCAAAACGCAAAGAGAGTAATACACGCCAACATATGCAGAGAACATTGCGCATAATATACATATAATGAAAAAGATGTTGGAAAAGAGCGCCCATCTATGGACACAACTACTAGAGGATGGGAGCCTATAAGAGATGTAAGGGTAGGAAGATAAATTGCATGCATGAATGATAGATGTCAAGTAATGACATAGAACAATGTCCCTGCCAGAAAATATCAAAACTGCCACAGAGATGAAGAACCTACAGGTAGAAGAAAAAGCGACGTAGACACAAAAGATGGAAAGACAGGCTCAGTTGGAGCCCTTACAGGAGAAGGCAGAGCAACTGGTCATGGATATTGATGTAGAGAAAGTGCACATCGAATAGATAGGCTTGGAGGGGGGGAAAGATATTAATACCTCCAGTCACCGCGCAGGTAGTAGAGGCAATGATAGAGAAGAGTATCCAAGCTTAGGAGAAATGCCAGCGGATAACAGAGATGTACGACGCACTGGCACATGTAATGAAAGATGCTGGAATCCATGAGTGACTTGGGATGAGTCACAATATCAGTGTTGGAGGCATGTTGGCGCAGGCCAATTTTGAGAGAAATCAAAGAAGCGTTGAAGGAATTAGAGCATCACCGAAAAACATGGGAGCACGTCGGAAATGAAGGAAAAGCAACGTCGGAAAAAGAGGAAAAGCAATATGTGTGAGGAATGCACGTAGGAAAACCTAACCACATTAGGTTTTGGGTTTTTGTAAGACATTGTAATGGCTAAGAAGCCAAGAATAAGTATAAATAAGTACCTAGGAGGTCTAGGTCGAGGAGGGAGCATGTTAGAGAAGACTATTTTACGTAGCTAGGAAAAAGATTGTAGGATATGATACCTTTTTGTAAGTTGTTGAGCTATGAGAGAGTAAAGTAACTATATCTTGAGGGTTAGATCACATGCTGAGGATCCTGGTGCGATCTAGTCAGCCTCACAAAGGTCGCAGAGTATGTTTTATGATCATATAAATGGAGTTGTAGTGCGCGCGGTGCCATATATTATAGAACCATAATAAAAGAGCCTAAGATGCCAAATCTTTGTGGACGTAGCCCATGAGGGGGTGAACCATGGTAGATCATGTGTTATGTGAAGTGCTTATTTTCTATGTATTTTCTGTCAATGGTTAAATTTAAGATGAATGTCTTGATGAAGTAGTTAGATCTGTTGATTTACATGCATGAATAAAGAACGACTGAGTATTTCATATAGATGGATGATATAGTAAATGAATGGCTATCACAAAGTATCATCCGAGATCCCCACTCATTCCCAGACTGCAAGCACTTGAGCATTGCAGTCACCCATAGAACTATCTCGAGTGAGATTGCATAGTACACCTTGTTTGTTGTGTTTCCTTCTAGTTTACTAGGAGGGTTGATAGATTTGGAGGGATTTTTTGGAAGCATGTTCAGATATGAACCCGGGTCAGCCTAAGAAGTAGGAAGAGAGAGTGATAACCAACAGTTTATACAGGGTAAGAAATAAGAAGCAACAAAGTTCAATTTGTTTTTACCTCTGTTGCTGGATAATTTGCTCCTCGATCTCAATCTTTCACTTGAAGGGGATCCACATCTGTAGGGGCTCCGCATTTGAATACAAGCACTATATTTGTTGGGTTAACGCATGTGGCCTCTACTATAGGTGGTTATGGGTCTTCAACGATCGATGGAATTCGATCTGCATTGAGAGTTTGCAAGAACAAGAAATTCAAATTCATTGGGATCATAAAAAAGATCTAGTCCTCACCTGATCTAAGGTAATTGAGTAAGTAGTTGATTTTGCAGTCGTTGTTGCAGATACCATAGGGGCTGGAGTAGTTGGGAAGGTAGTCCTCCTCCTCCTCTATGTTCTATTCTCTACTTCATGCACGACTCTCCATCCTCCCACTAATTATGGGAAATGAATTCTCTGTCGAGTAATCGTTTATCTCCCTTGAAAGAAGTATTGGATTCATTAAAATATGGGAGGTCTTATTCACTAAGAAAATGTCGCTAGTTGTTCTTCACATCCACCATGTTAACTTTAATAGAATGATTCAGTTAAAACCCAACAATATTGCATAAAAATGTGGGGCAAATCATTTGAATCTGTTAAAGAAAATCCCTTCAACTGGTTATGGGTCGAGTCTATCAAGCCCCACTCGTCTTGTTTAACATAATCTCTTTCCCGCAAGTTGTTTCTCATCGATTCCCAATTGCTTGGGTGTATTGAACTCTAGAACACATTGCTAACCACCCCAATGTGAAAGAGAGAATTGTCCTCTCCTAGTGCATTGACTACAAAGCTCTGAGCACAAACTATTTAATGAGATTCATTGATATAACAAGAGAAACAATCCTACAGATGTAGCAATGTAGCCAAATTCATAGAATGGTATACCATTTGTGAATTGAAGAAAATATATAAAGCATGATCACTTGCAAGGCCAAAAAAATGTTGCATCTAAAAATACGAGAGATCAAAAAATACAAGTCCAAAATGAGTTTTTATCAGTGATATCAACAAGGGAAACAAGTTTAGCAATGACCGAATTAGTATCTTTCATCATCTGATCCTTTGCTGCTGCGCCTGATTAATCAAAATTATAGTTGTTTTTTCTGGTTGTTGTTTATCCTCTTCCATTCCAATGCCACTAAGCTGGTTTGATCTTCATAGTTATTATTCTCGATGGAGTTTGGTGGACTTTGGGATCCAAAAACCATCTCAATGAAGTCAATCCCCCTTTTGATCTCAGTTTGGTTAGAATTAATAGAAATATCGCTCATATCATCATCTATGTTACAATCCAATAGCATACAAAGGTTAATATTTTGATCAAGTGGAACACCCTCAAACATAAATGGAAAGTTCATGTCTCCATTTGAAGACCCACCCCCCCCTACTCCTACTACTACCTCAGAGTAGTCAATCTTCTCGAGAGATGTGACTGCATTGACAGTTAAGTTCTAGAACTATTTGCATTACCAATACGATTCATTGCAAATTCACATAAAGGAATGCCATGCCTGCTATCCGAGTGCATGGTAGTTGAGACAGTTGATCCAGGACCTCCATGATGATGATTTTCTTCTTGAGTTTGCATATTCACGATAGAATCACCTTTTTCTATTTTCTTCATATCTCCATGATGCTTTTTTTCTTGAGTTTGCATATTCATGATGGGTTCACCTCTTTCCATTTTTTGCATATTGAAAACAAAGAATTGCAGAATACGAGGAACCTCTGTGAACATTTCTACGTCCCAGGGTTTCCATGTAGGGATACTTACATTATTGGAGTTGTTGGGAGAAGAGGTGAGGAAATGAAACACATTGTAACTTTCTTACTGCAGTTGGACCTGAACCTGTAGCAACTACTCGTGTTGTTGCTGATGTAGCTCACGCATACCAACGATGCATACTTGTCAATCGCCATTGTAACAAGGAATAATCCAACCTTCTAGATGTCACGGTTGAAATCCATATGTAACAGATGTTGCATGCCTGTTTTCCTCTGGTGATGGCACATATCATGTAATTTTTTTAACATAAATCAGTCATATCTTACAAAATTCGATCATAAAGTAGAAAAGTCAAGTTTAGAAATTAAAATTGTTATTTAATTTAAGAGTATGAAGATTAAAATTATAAAAACAATTGTATGGGCTAAGACTATAGTTGGAATTGGTCCAATATTCTCTACATCAGGTCAACATTGTAAAGCATTGAATTGGTCCAATATTCTCTACATTAGGTCAACATTGTAAAGCATCTCAATGCTTTTAGTACCATAATAACTTATAATCAAGTCACTAAATGTGCACATTTTTTCATTGAGGTAATATGTATTGAGGACTTGAGGATAACACTTCGATTCTACAGACCTGGAATCCGGTTGTCATAGTAGATGTACGTCCTTGGATTGGGATTGAAAATAATCATCTCAACCTCTATATTGCCCTTCAGCGTGTTGTTTGTCACAACAAATTCAGAGACAAAGACACTTCCCACATAGAACCTGGGGGTTCTCGCTCCCAAATCAACCTGAAAACAAATACCGTAAATACCATTGTTGCAGTGATTAGAAATAAATAGGTGCAACAATAATAGAGACCACGTTGTGGAGATGGGTGAGTTAATAAAGGTAGGCAATTTGTATATGATTGATTTTTCGCAGAATTGGTAATTTTTTTTTGTGTGGGTGAAGCAATATATGGAAGCATGGAGCCTCGATAAACAATTAAATGGAGTCAATCCAACACTATATGCCCACGTTACATAACTAATAAAAACACTGCCCATGAATTTTAAACATTGTCTCCATCCCGAATTATTAACAACAAACAAAACCAAATGAATAAATAGATGACTATAATTTCAGGCCTGCATCTCCTACATTTTTTACACTTACTATTTAAATATCGTAAATAACACGTGGATTTATTTTTTTAACATTACTAACCACACACATCTACAAGAGAAAACTCATCTTTGCAATCCAAGCTGTAGAGCACATGAGCACTCCACTTGTCTAGAGCCAATCGAAAATTTTGAATTACCATAATAATATATATTATGGTTTATTATTATTTTAAATTATTCCAGCCACAATATTGACTTTTGCATCACATGTATACTTGAAACTCTTTTTATCACGATTTGCATTATATTTGGAAAAAATATAATTTAATCTTAAATTTATTAAATATCATACCACATTCGTACATTTCTTACTAACATGAAACTTAATCTAGTTAAGAAATATGTTGGCACAAAAATTTAGAATAGAAAACCACTCCTAAAAGAGAATCAGTCTTGAAGGTATTAGCAAGTTAGTTATTTAGAGGGTTGGGAAGCAAAAGTAAATGAAACATATAACTTCTAATAATACTCTTTCTACCTTTTACATTTATATATTGAAGTTAATAATATAACAGAGTAAAATTGTTCTCCATCTAGGATTTGTGTATTTTATTGGGCCAAGCATTGAACTCTGCTTATGGTGGTAATCAATTTCTGGATATGGCATTGGAGTTGGTGGTGGCAGTGATGTGTTTGATTTCCCTATATTAAAATCAGACGGACAATGCCAATAAACCCAGTAATTGGTGGCATCATCGTCAATGCAGTAAACTTGAATTTTAGTGAGTGACAAAACCATTGCTTAAAGTTTCGGACTAAACAACCATTTTCTTTTCGCACAGGCTTATAAAAGAAAGAAAAAATAACAGTTGGCAGTTGGCCTCAACCCCAAAAAAACCACAAAGCATAAGACTCCACTGCCATCCTAGGAAGTATAACTTTCTGAGCATACTTGTCTCTCTCAAAACACGAAAAGTACATCGGGTTTCATTGTCAAAGCTGAAAACTGCATCTGTGATAGCCAACAAAGAGGTCAGACAATGAGGTCGCATGCCATAGTAGCCACGACATAGGACGAGCAAAACAAGTAAGGGCAACAAACACAAATCACTACATGCCTCTCATGATGGGATCTACATGCACAAGTCCTATAGTTCATCCTACATCTATCTTTGTTTGGCATGCAAGTAATGAAGGTGGTTAACCAATTCATATTACATTCATCCAGGTGCTAACATCGAAAGTATCCTGATAACGAATATATAGTTATATTGTAGTTTAGGTCAATTTTAATTTTAATTTTTATTATATCATTTAATTTCTAAGAACACCACATAACAACTTAGTTCATTAAATGGTAGGGACTAAACTGCCATGCAACACTTGTTTAAAAATGAGAAACATAGTCTTTGTTAATAATCATCTTATTAATTTAAAAATGAGTAACATAGTCTTTGTTAATAATCATCTTATTAATTTAAAAATGAGTAACATAGTCTTTGTTAATAATCATCTTATTAATTTAAAAATAAGTATCATAATCTTTGTTAATAATCATCTTATTAATAATAATAAAAAAGAAATAAATACATTAATACAAATAAAAAGAAATGAATTATTCAATTTTCATTTTTAGAATTGAATTATTCAATTCTCACTTTTAAATTCAAGAGATTTAAAAATCATAAATATAAATCATTTGAATTAAATCTAAAATAATTTTTTTTAACAAAGTCACGTCTCTTTATTATCAATCATGTTCACTTCTAAGTCACACGACACATGTGGGCTATAAAGAATATTGAACTTAAGATACCCTATCATGGCATTATATCCAACTACAAAAATCATCCACCCTCCCAATGATTGCATAAAGTTAACTTATGTACTTGCTCACCTTTCCCTCTAGAGGGAAAGGGTCATTGCACACGTTAGAACCATAAATAAGTGCATTATGCATAGTTTCAACTTGCTCCATAAATTATTGTTTGAATTATGAATCAACCCGACAATCATTGAACTGAAATTATGTAGGTACAGTAAAAATTCGTTCCGTACGGACTGAAACGTACATGTTCCTCTCCCATAAAACACGCTTGAGATCCACCTTGATCACATAATTCAGGTAGGATAAGGAATGGGGGAATTGGATTCATCCTCCACCTCATTGCGACCGCAACCATCACTTCGACGAGCAGTAGTGAGCAAAAAGGGAATAGGCGTTCGAGCGTGGCTGCTGATAGACGGCCATGGCGGAACACAGGTGGTGGAAGCAGGAAAACACGACATCATGCGCCGCACTGGCCTTCCAGCTCGAGACCTTCGCGTACTGGACCCTCTGCTCTCTTATCCCTCCACCATTCTTGGCCGAGACACAGCGATTGTGATCAATTTGGAGCACATTAAAGCCATAATTACAGCTCACGAGGTTCTGCTGCTCAATTCCAGCGACCCCGCCGTTGCTCCATTCATCGTCAATCTGCAGCGTCGCCTTCTCAATGCGCACTCTCAGGTTTTTTCTCCTCTAACAGTGGGCATTGCTGTTCTTAGATTTGAGTCCTAGGGAAGTAACGATTCACGGTTTAATCCCTGCAGCAGTTCATAAAAGCATAGAGCCTATTTTCCCCTCAGCACATACTGAATAAAATAAATTCCAAACTAATATTTGACCAGAAAAACTATTTTATTATGTTACAGAGAATTGAAAGCACCGAGGTGTCCTCTTGGCATACATTGAATAGTTGTTTCTTTTTTTGAAGGAAATTTGTAAATTAACATAAATTTCTAGCTGAAAGCCTGAAACCAGATAAAACAGTAAACAATTTTGAACTTAAATTACTTAATATAACACAATTTTTGATCCCTTGTACAATTTCTAGGGATTAAATATTAAAGGAAAAAAAAAACTTCCATTCTTATTGCTTATACAAACGATGAAAGGAAAAAAATTGAAAAATTGACTTAAATCCCAAGGGCCATACCTTGTATTTTTATGTCTGCTAGACAGTTTTTTCCTTGATTGTAAATTTGATATACAACTATTTTTTAAATGTAAATTTGATACACTAAATGACAAATCACTAACCAAGAAAACTGGGGTAATGAAATTAAGTACTAATACAATAATTTAGAAATGTTGTTGAGCCAGCTAGGAGTTTCTTTCACACCATAGACCAAGGTTCTATTTCCATGGGCATTATCTAGCATCTTAAAGTAGCCACTTGGACACGAAGGGCAGGGATTGAACTTATGGCAATACGTGGTTATAACCCTGTCGAGATGGAGTGGCCATACATCTTGATGGGTGGTGGGGTCTATGTAAACATTTTATGAACCTACTTCCATTCCCATGTAATGCTTAAATCCTACCAATTATAAGTTTGTTGGGATATGACCTAATGACAAGTTGGATTGCTTGCCACAACAATGACCTGGGTTTAAAACCTAGTGAATGTGCTCTTCTTGTTAAATCCGGTGAACAAGTTTAAGGCGTGGGTTGTGTTAATGCAGCAATATTGGGTACGTGTGAAAAAATGAATGGTGGTCCTCTGTGCTAATGCAGTCTTTTTGGATGAGGCCAAATGCAAGTCTTGGGTGACTTTGACTAAATACATAGCCCTTTGGAAGGATACTTTACACAATTGAAGAGATAAATATGCTATTAACATCCAATATCAAGAAATAACAAGTAGTGAGTACAAGAAGAAGATGTTATATTCCTGGCCACTTTGAGTGGGCAACCTCCAATAGAGTTCACATATATCAACCTAACACCTCAATACATATGATGTCTGATTTAAAGAGTGGAAGTAAAGGAACAAGAAGAACATAGTGGATATGGGACTAATAGTGTGGCACTTGCATATCATGGTAAAAAGAGAAAAAGATAGAGATAAAGGTATATAAGGAGAATAATATAGTAATGGCGTGGGTAGGTACTATTACCCCTTGACATGTAGGGGTAACTAGAGGATATTTTTTCACTTGTGATTCTAATCACAAATCAATAGATGAGCCAAAAGTGTGACCATTGTTGTATTCATGTATTGTACTAGGCCATGCTTAGATGATCTATGTAAAGTGTTTGACCTAGGTGGTATCTCCAGACCCTTGTGATTGGTCATGGTCTGTCCTCTTGGTTCCCATTTTCAAGATAGTCCTTGCTCTTATGGCATTGTTTGACTAGCTCTTGGTGGCATTAAGTTGGCACCATGCTGGTCATTTATGGCCTGGGTAGGTATGCGAGGGTCTTGAGATGGATCTATTAGAACACATGATCTAGGGGAGCCTCTAGTTTTACTCACTCCTTTCTATGTAAAAGTGTTGCACATGTTGTAAAGGTTGTCACACTTATAGAAGCACACTTATCTTATGCCTAAGCATGGATTCTCATCTTATGTATTTGACACACTTTGGATTGGGGCTCTTGGAGATGATTCTACATTTGCTCATTTGGTTTCACGTTTACCAAGGCAGTTTCACAGTTCTCAAGCCAGTACACATATATCGAGGCACTGGTCACATCATGCAAGGCACTCTGGGGCTACTTTTGCATGCATGGGCATCCTCTTGACATGCCATGTTGAAAATCCTTGAATGCCCTTCTTTTTCATCACTTTTTGAGCTGATTTTCACTTGAGGAGAGGAATGACCCCTACATGTGGACACATCTACTAGCCGTTTGAGCATGTGTAGCTTCATTTTGACTTGGAGAGGGTCAATCCATTATTTGAGGAGGTCACTTGCATGTTATGAGGATGTATTCTTGCCTTGGAGACCTCTCACTTGGACTTATGAGCACTTTTAGAGGATCCATCCACTTATTTGGGCCTTTTTCACTTTACATGTGTGGACATCCCACCTTTTGAGGCTAGACGTTGGCTTGCTTGAGGGACATTCTTCCTTAGAGGACTACTTCACCATGTTTTGAGGCTTATACTATGCCTTTGGGAGGGACATTGAGTCTCTTGACCCTAGTCGACTTCATCTTTTGTGGGACGACCTCCTCTCTTGGAGGGTTTTATGTACATGTGGCATGCTTTACTTGCATATTGACTTAGTCTCCTTTACTTTGTGGATGACAAATCACTTTCTTGTAATTTTTCTAGGCTAGATCTAAGGGAATATTATTCTTATATTGAAAGAGATGTTAGATCCCTTGTCTATAAAAAGGAAGCACCTCTCATTGTAATGCATTGCTAGAACTTGTGAAGAAAACTCTTGTCTACTTTATGGATATTGCTATGGATAGTTGGCTAGAGCATTCTCTTGGAATAATGTCTTGTGGATGCTTTGCAAATTGAGGGATGTTCTTGGATCATGGTTTTGGTTAATCAATTTTATGAGTAAGTGGTCTCTTTAAATCTTTGTGGATTTTATTTGTGAATTGTTGTAAGTGTGGAGGTTATGCTTCTCTAGTGTTGGTGGTGCACCCTGTTAGAAATAATAGGTGTGCTCGTTTAACCATAGACAATATAGCAATATTATCACCCAACCATAGGCCAAAGCCACCCCCGAGCACCTTAACCTTGACAGAGAGAATAATTTCGGAAGCAAACCCTAGGTCCAAAAGCCAATCAAGGTAGCGTACCACTCTCCAAAGCTAGCGTACCAAGCAGAAAGTCCAAACCACTGTTAGAATATAAGTGGATGTGCTCGTTTTACCATTGACAATACCCTTGTCACCCAACCATAGGCCGAAGCCACCCTTCAAGCACCTTAACCTTGACAGAGAATCACTTCGGAAGCAAACCCTAGGCTAGATAGCCAAACAAAAGGTAGCGCACCTTTCCCCAAGGATAGCGCACCAATAAGAGCTGATCAGATAGTCCAAACCCTAGCCAAGAGATAGTCCAAGTGTAACTACTAGCTATAGCAGCTGCAATGGCAGCTCTCCTCCAAACCTGCGCAGAAACTGGGCAACTGCAGTGCGCACAAGTGCTGCTATGCAATACTGAAACTGCCTGCCAGAATGAAGACCAACGTCCTGTATTTATAGTAATTCTGGCTAACTGCCAGGGTCGACTTCTCATTTTGGGTACTTGTCTGTTCAGTATATTATTATTTCTTCTGGCCGACTTCTTCTCTTGGAGGCTAATAACCTAATATAAATTATCTTCTTGAGCCGACAAGTCTTCTAGGGTTATTAGCCAACTCATTAAGGTTTCTCTTGCTTCCCGGAGTATTCTATTCTTGTAATGTTCCCCACCTCTTGACAAAGAGGTATTGAAGAGACTCAGTGGCTTAGGCATCCCCACTAGGCCATAGTCTCACACTAAGGGGAAAGGTCAACTAGACTAAGGTTATATTCTTAAGTTGACTTGAGGAAAAAGGTAAGAAAGGAGTAAAAGATAACTCAATGAAAGAATAGAAGAGCTGGAAGAGTTAACCCTGGGAGTTAATCTAACTCAACAGAGAAATAGAAGAAAAAATATAAATAGAAGGCTGGGGCGCACCTATGAGGCATTCTGGATATTGGTATTTGCTTGTTATTGCTCTTGAGCATACAGTTTGGGGGTTTTGCTGTTACAAACCCTTGTGAGCAACTCAGTGGTGAAAGATCCACTCACCTTGTTCCAAATCTTGGTCTCGGGGATGAAAGACTCCACCCAAACCATTCTACACTCATCACATATCCACCAATAGCTTCAGGAAAGTAACAGGGCCGTACTATTCAGGAATTTCCAGCAAGGGCGCATCATCATCCAAAGGAGAGTTCGATCCAGCTGATCAGGAGAGACGTTGGGCATTCCAACACTTGGGTTTTACTTGCAGGTGCTCAACCATCATTTTGAGGGTTTCTTTGAAGAGTTATCATCATCAGATCTTCAGCTACAGTTTGGGACGACTTGGAGGCTAGGAGGACGTCCTGTGATTCAGT
>ML821951.1:0-18334 GCA_009831015.1 Picea engelmannii
ACTACTACGTCTGATGATAATTTATTCACTGGTCATTCTACATTAAAATATCTAGTTAACAAAACTGTGTAGGAAGGGGCGAATTTGTAGATGGTTTCTACTGTTTCATGAATTTTCTTTTGAAGTGATCATTAATCCTAGAAGATGCAATGTAGGGCATGATCACCTATATTGATTAGAGTTAGGGGAAAGTGTCAGAGTAATTGATGATCAGCTCCCAAATGTAGATTTGTTCGGGGTTGAGACCATACCAAAATACCTGGAAAACATAGTAGTCTTCTTAAGTATAGAATCCTACCCAGAAACATATTCCACAACCCATAAACTCCATATGGTGATTAGATAAGTGGGCTATTTGTTGATTGCAGGGTAATTGTATAAATTGGGGCTAGATAGTATCCTTAGGAGATGTGTCTTGGATCATGAAAGAAAGGATATGTTGTTGCACTACCACAATGGAGTTGCGGGAGGACATGTGGGAGGAAAGGCCACTGCAAAAAAAGTTCTTAAAGATGGAATATGGTGGGAGACTCTCTTCAAGGATGAAAAGGCATATGCTATATCATGTGATGTCTGTCAAAGAGTGGGTAAGACATCACAACGAGACAAGTTAACAATTCAACTAGTTCGATCTTTACAAGCATTTGAGAAATGAGCGGTTGACTTCATTGGGTCGATAAACCCCACAACTAAGCATTCAAAGGCTAGGTATATTATTACTGGAACTGACTATCTTACATGTTGAGTTGAGGCAACAACTATTCAGGATTTCTTGGCCGATACTACTGCCAGATTCAGTTTTGAAAATATTATCATTCGATTTGGATGTCCTAGGAGTCTGAACAGTGATCAGGGAGCTCATTTTATTAGTAGTACTATTGCAATGCTTACAACAGAATTCTTGATCCAACATCATAAAATAAGCCCCTACCACCCATAAGACAATGGAATGGTACAAGCATTTAACAAGATTCTAGAGAGAGGGTTAATGAAGGTTTGTTGCACAAATAGTTAATATTAGGATGATAGAGTTCCAACAGTATTATGGGATTACAAGACAACCACAAAGAAACTCCACAAGTACACTCAATTTCAACTAGTTTATGGGAAAGAGGTTGTGGTGCCTATAGAATTCATCACTCCAAGTTTGTACATTGCACAAATCACACATATGACGGAGGAAGAATGAGTTGCACAGAGACTCATGCAGTTAAAAGAACTTGAAGAGACCAGGTTTTTAACGGACTTCCATCAGTCATTCGAGAAAGCAAGGAAAAATTATTGGCATGACAGACACATTAATACTAAAGTATTTGCGCAAGGAGACAAGGTCATGTTGTATGACAGTTGGTACTAGAAGCATCCAGGCAAGTTTTGAATGCATTGGTTGGGACCATTTATAGTTGCAGAGATCCAACTTTCTGGAGAAGTTAGACTTGCGCAACTAGATGGTATGTTGCATCCAAGATGGGTGAATGGCGCTCACCTGAAACCCTATACATCTCATAAATAAGCTAAAGGACTGTTTCTCTAGTCTGAAGGATCATGTATAGTAGTTATATTTAAGTTTTCTGCAATTTTTGTAAATTCAGTTAATAAAGTCACCGTGTGCAAGTGTTGCGTCACGATAGGTAGTTCATTTATTTTTCTATCTAAGTGTTTTTTGAGGTAGAAATTCTTACTCAGCAGTGTAGGATCAGAAGCATCAAGAACCCATTAATAACCATCATTAATATGACGGATACCCCTTTGTGGTTGAAGGAAGCGAATTCAAACGCAATTTGAGTCCATGTGCCACATGAACACAGTCCAGTCATAAACTTTATTGCTATTACGATACCCCATCATAATTTAGTTAAGCCATAGAGCCACAATACACAAAGATTCCATCAGTATTTTCACTGGGATTCTCATCCATCAAACAGAAAGGTATGATATCAACCACGTCTTTGACCAACTTGCACAGTAAATGCCAGAATCTTCCAATAGGATTTACCCCGTTAACATGTCCCATCGGACAAATCAGATCCAAGTTGCATCCATAGGGTCATGATGAAAAACAATTATTACTAAACTTTCTAGGTAAGCTCGGGTATAAGGATCTGAGAACTTGTCGTAGAACGCATTGTTTTCAAAAATAACTTAGCAATTTTTTAATTCTTTAGAGAAAGAAAGCCTGCGTAATACTAAGACCCATAGTTGTGATCCCCAATCCTTGTTCCGCTGCGGAATTTTCCGATAAGTCAGAATGCATGATTATGAGAGCTATAGGAAGCCGAAGCACTGTGTCCAAATATGCAGTACCAGATGAGCCCTGCGACCCCTGAGTTGAGGTCATGGGTGATCTCAAAGGGAAGGTGGAGCATGTCAATCTCCTTGATCTTAACTTAACAGATCAAGTCTTGTTCCCCCAGATGAACATAGACGTCTTTTCTAGTATCACTCCAGATGAGTTGGGAGGCATGCATTTTGTGCCAAAGATTGAATTCATCAACCTCTGTAACTCAATAATAATGAACCTCGGGGACTTACCAATGTTCGGTACCACTGGAAAAGTTGTGTGGTGCACCAAGTTCCTAATCAACAGGGTGCATGATATAAGTCTCTAGTTGTATAGGAGATATCCAATCCACGTTGAAGATATCCACTAGCTTATGAGACTGTGCCTCGAGGGTGAGGAAGTATCTAAAGGATTCCAAGCTCCCAGTAAGAACGAAAAAAATAAAGGGGAGCCTAGCCTATACAAATGGTTCCACATGCAGAGGGGGGGGTGTACATCCAAAATCGACCCCATTCTACCAGAAACGGTAAGGATTGGCCGCTACATCATAGCCAACAAAGTCAGGAGGTCATACTACAAGGGAGAATGCACACTACATGCATTATCAATGGCTTATTTTTTCACCAATGGTTTTGTATTAAATTGGTGTAGTTACCTATTGGAGGAACTACTTGCAGCTTGCAAGGAAGTGCAGGAGAAGGGAGGCACCTTCACATACAGATACATGTTTCTTGCATTCACAATTCTCAAGTGGATACCACCAGCTGGAAGATCGTTGGTGCTAGCAGATATGGGGCACCTTGTAAATATCTTTGAGCCCTGGAATTATAGTTTATAATCGGAGAACACAACCTTCAATAACACGACATTCTCCAAGTGGTACAATGAGATTATTGATGTGGTTGCACATTCCACATGAGCTGATCAACTACAAAACAAAGAACATCGCATTCAACATGAATTGACACCATACGGTTGTATGTATGAGGTATTCCAATAGGGAGGACTTTCATTAAAGGATGTTATTGTTCTACTTAGATGAGGAGGCCTTTGAAAAAGAGGTAATGTCGTGGTCGCGAGTTAAACGCAACCTGCGAAAGTCGAGGATGCACTATGCTTTTCCTGTCAAGCTACTGAAGAATAAAGGTAAAGAAGTAGGGGTAGGACAAGCTCATGCTCATAGGTTTAGAATAAAGAAGTTCCAAGATAGATGGACTTTGAGGAGGAGGAGAAGATGCAACCATTAGATCGCAAGAAGAGGACACTATTGATATTCCCACAACTGCCAGAACAAGCCCTATTGACATGTAAGGATGTCAACGATATCCTTAGCATTGCATTCATTACATAACCAATGGATAATAATTTCAAAACAAGGGTCTCACCGAGTAAATTTCTAAGCCCCCAACCCCTTTCATCCACCGTCCCTCGCACTTTCTCAGTGGTCCGCGCATCCCCCATCATCCATATTCAGGACGACCTTGAGCCTGACACCCTTCCATCCACCATCATCACTAAGATCCCTCTATCACCACCAAAAACCCATCTTCCACCCCTAGAAACCACCAGTCCACCCCAAACCACTGATCTAGATCCCATGCAGCTCAATCTCCCAAAACTACATAAGCCAGAACTCCCAGAAACAAGCCCAGAGTTACTCGAGAAAAGACCATAACTTCCTGGTCCAAATACATAAGTATCTGAGCAATGACTACAGTTTACTGGCCTGAACCCTGACACTCAGAACTAGAATATTGTACCATTTGTGCAGAAGAAGGACACTCAAACAATAGAGGAGCCGCAAGCTCAAAGTCCCCACCACATATCCTCAACATCCAAGGTTGAGGGTGCCATTGAAAGCGCAACTATGGAAGTAGGGGAAACTAAAGAGGTGGAGCTACCAGAGGCTCAGAAGGAACTAGAGTCAACATCGAGGAAAACAACAACATCTTTGCAGGAACATATGGAGTTGGTTCTCCAGAACCCTCAATAGTGCTCAAAGTTGTTGCAACTTTGCCTGGCCAGAACAAAGGTTCTGACACTCCTGCCTTCGAAATTGAGGTTGAGGCTTGTTCCAGGTCCACCATAGGAGAGGAGGAGGTAGATACTCCTTCAAAACATTGAACAACTAGTGGAATTCCACTATAGGTCCAAGCACCCAGGGACACAACCCCCTCATTGGCTGACCTTGCACAATGGCCAGCAATGTAGTTAGTTGAAATTATCAGGGCATCAATTGATCAACTAGAGTAGAGGCTCTAGTAGGTAAAAAGGTATGCAGAGTTCAGAGGGGAGGAAGTGCTCCTTTCACAAGCGTGCATAAAATAAGAAGAACACAAAAATATCTAGGTCGAGCATATACTGGAAAGAGTTCAAGGAAGGCTTGTTGAATCCTAGCAAGAAATTCAGAAGGTTGCACCCCAACTTCTAGAATCCAGAGATGCAGGAGTGTTGGAGCATCAGATTGAACTTATCCAAGGAGCATGGTCACAATTTTCCATTCATGCCAAGCATATGGAAGTGCGGTTGCAACAGACTCAACAAGAATCAGAGAAACAACCTCAGAAGATGTAGGAGCAAATGGAGAATATTTTGCTAGAAGGAAACAATGCCAAGAAACACTACATAAGTGCACAGTTGAGTGAACAAAGATTTTTAGAGAAATCAACAATTGTATGGGCATCATCACTAGGTGAAACCAGACTTCAGAGGATGTATTCACTAGAATCTAGGTGTTGAATGAGGAATTTGTGGCTACAATGGATCCATTGGAGCAACAGTAGAAGTTTGATCAAATTCAACAAGTGGACAATGAGAGGAACTCTCTATTTGAGGTGTAATCCATAGATAAGAAGGACCTTCATGTTGTTCAACCCATCATTCAGAAATTTTATATGAAAATGAATCAGGTCGATGCAACAATAGACTCTGAATGGAACTCTTTGGTCACATCCAATCCCAAAAAGTGTATCACATATGCGACCCAACAGTTCATCGCCGAGGCCGCACTCCTTTCTAGGAAATGGCAGGATGAAGTCATAAGTTTTCAAGAAGTCAAGAAGAGGGCCTTGGAGTTGGTCTTAGAGTTGGGACCTTCATTTTAAGAGGTAGAGGAAGAGAAATCCCAAGAAGAAGAGAAAAGGAAAGAGGAAAAGGAGGATAATGGAAAGCAATAGTTTCTCCCAGAATCTGCGAAAGAGTTGAGTAATTGACTCGAGGGCATGTCAAGGTTTGTGGTCAGAGCTTGTTGGGCATTTCATTTTTAGATTAGAAGTTGTGCAAGAAGGACTACAACCCTAGGTTTGGTATATTACAACTTTCACAAGTTACAGAAGAAGCTGGACAACAAAGAAACTGAGAGTAACATAAATCAATTGTGAATAGGACAACACAATGCCAGCAAGGCAAGAGAAGTTGCAACAGAACAAGAAAGCATGTGAGCTCAAAGATAGAAGACACTACACAAATTATATATATGGGATGAATATGATTGAAAAGGGGTTCATTGATGATTGTAAAAGGGTTCTCCGATTGTTGTTGGGATGATTGTAAAGGGTTCTTGTTAGTATTATTAGGTCAAGTTTTGAGTCCTGTAAATTTAATATCTACACCATTTTGGGAAATAGAGCTTTGTGACATGGGTCTAGAGTTGGGAGTCTATAATAGAGCATCACTTTGTATCTATGAAATTGTATCTGATGAAGATATGAAGATAAGATATAAAGAAGTATCCAAAATTTTAAAATATGTTGCGTCATTCTGTGTTTATGCTTATGTGTTGTATATTTATAGTACTTCTTTATGCTTCATAAGTTCCATATGATGTTTCTGTGTATAAATTCTTTTTGAAACCTAAGTAGCTTTAGTTCTTGCATATATGAGTTCAGATATGTTTTGGAGTGAGTTTTCTTGCACAAGATTAGGATGAATCTTGAAGGTTCTGTAAACCCACCTGAGTATTATCCTTGCCCTTCCTCATCCTTCCATATTGGTTGCACTTCGGGTGAGACTTATTCTCTCTGGAGGAGATGAAAATTCCAGTGCTCTAGACTACACGGTACCTTTTTTCGGTAACCTGATAAGGACCCTGGTCTGATCAATCTTTTTCCAACACTATTCAAGTTTGACTGATGCATATTGATATTTCTAGCATGCATGAGATGCACTCTCCTACTAAGTGCATCGACAACTTTATTTTCTTTTCCTTTTATATGCTTGATATCAAATTCATATTCACTTAAGAATTCAAGCCATCTTGTTTTCCTGGCATTCAAATTTGGGTGATCAAAAAGATACTTCAGACCACTATGGTATGTTCTTAATTCAAATCTCTTTCCCATGAGATAATGCCTCCACATCTTCAATGCATGAACAATGGCAGCCAACTCCAAGTCATGTGTGTCATAGTTCTTTTCATGCTCCTTAATCTTTCTGGACTCATAACAAATGACATGTCCATTTTGAGTGAGGAATCCACCAAGTCCTTCCTTGCACGCATCTGTGCATACCAAAAAATTCTCATTTGGGTCAACAATCTTCAAAATAGGTGCACTATTAAGTAATTATTTCAACAAATTAAAATTTTCTTCTCACTCAAGTTTCCATTCAAATTTAATTCCCTTCTTTTGCAAATAAGTGATGGGATGAGAAATATTAGAGAAACCTTCTATACACCTTATGTAGTAACCAACTAACCCCATAAAAGACCTGACTTCTAAAACATTCTTGGGTGATGGCCATCCTCTAATGGCCTCAATCTTCTCAGGGTCTACTTCTATACCATGTTATGAAATAATGTTCCTCAAGTAATGGATATGTTCTTGATAAAAAGAAGACTTACTTAGCTTGGCATACAATTGGTGTTCTCTCATCACTTACAGTACCAATTTTAGGTGATTCACATGCTCTTCCTTTGAGTTAGAATAGAAACGTATGTCATCCAGGAATACTATTACAAACTTATCCAAGTAATTTCTTAATATGCCATTCATTAAGCACATAAAGAAAACTGGTGCATTGGGAAATCCAAATGCCACCACTACAAATTCATAGTTCCCATACTTGGTTCTAAATGTTTTCTTATGGATGTCGTCTTCCTTGATTCTTACCTAATGGTATCATGATCCCAAGTCTACCTTTGAGAATATATTTTCTCCTCTTAGTTGATCAAAGAGGTCATCAATTATGGGTAGATGATACTTTTTATTTATAGTATACTTATTCACTTGCCGAAAGGAAATACACAACATCAAGGTTCCATCTTTCTTTTTGAAAAAGAGTATTGGTGCTCCCCAAGGTGAAAAACTTGGACATAAATACCATTCTTCAAAAATTCTTCCAACTGAATTTGTAATTCTTTTAACTCTGGTGTTCTCATTTTGTAAGGTCTTTTTTACACCAAGGCAGCTCCTAGCACTATATCAATAGATAAATATATTTCATTTTTTAGTGGAAACCATGGTATTTCTTGGAATACATCCTTGAATTCTTGTGGTATCCAGAAGTCTTGAAGGCTTGTCCCCTTTTTATTTTTTGGCTCCTCTACATGGGTTGCATACAATTGAAACCCTTTCATGAAACATCTCTTTAGTTGTAAGATTGAAATCTCCCTTATAGCGATGGTATTTGGAACTCCTTTCACAATGCTCTTCTTTCCATCTCCATCAAGACATGTAAACGTATTGCTATGACAATATAGGACACCATGATTCTTTTCAAACAAATCCATTCCATATAGAATCTCATAATACCCCAATGGTATGATATTTATATCAACACTAGTATTCACACCATTAAGACTTATGGAACAACTTCTGACCACCTCATGGATTCTCCTTTTGGTTCTAGTGGCTAGTTGAACCAAAATTGATTTCCCAAGATTGAAGGTTTTTTGTCAGATAATCCACAGTTGGTGCCATTATTGATTTCCCAAGATTACTTTTCTCCAAATGTAATCTATCCACTATTTTAGGATAAATGTAACAATGAATTGCTCCTTAATCAATTAAAATAGAATCAAACTTATTTATGATCTTACCTTCTACCTTGATCATTTTGGTTTGGTATTCTTCTTGTCGATCATCTAAGGATGCATAAATCCTTCCCATGTATTTGACTTTTGTAGCCTCTTGGATGTTGTGCATAGTCTTCACCTTGTACTTTATATGTGGGAAATCCTTGTACAAGTGATCTTCTTTCCATCCCCAACATTGGATTGGTGGTCTTCCCCTTTTTCCCAGGGAGTCTTGTTTCTTGGAATCATCCTTAGCATATTGATCTTGATGATTTTTATCAGGCTCATTTCTATTGAAAGGAGGTTTGAATCTCTTCCTCCTCTAATCATACTTCTCCTTCTTCTTGTCCTTCCAATATTTCTGCATGGAATCTCTACCCTGGCCTTGCTCATACAGGTATGTATCCTTCTTGATGTGATCATTCAAGGTATTGGGCTCATCATCCCAAATATGTTCTTTATTAAAGGAGGGAAGTCCTCTAAAAAACCTCTGTATATTTACCTTTTCATCGTTTATAAACCAAACATACTTTAACAACCATAAGAAATTCTTCTCATGCTCTGCCATAGTCATGCTTCCCAACTTGAGTTCAAAGAACTCTTGCATTTTCTTGTCATAAAAATTCTCTGAGAGGTACTCCTTCTAGAAATACTTCTTTAATTGCTTCCAAGTGATCCTATTAGCATTGATATGTTCAACTTTATTTATTTTATCCCACCACATTTCATCTTTCCCATGCAAGTGGTAGGTGGAAATCCTGGCTTCCATATTTGATGAATAGTTGTGCAATTGGAAATATCTCCTAAGTCCAAGCAACCATACTTCAACACCATCTCCCCTTTCTCTTTCACCATCAAAGGATGGTGGCTTGAGCTTCCTCAAATATCCTTGCAAACTGTCCACCTCATGTATCCTTCTTTGGTTCCTCACAGGAGACACCTCTGGACTACTTAAGGAATAATTAGATGCATAAAACCTTCTTTCTGAGTCAGGAGGTGAGTGGTGTCTATGAGATCTTCTAGAACTTATGGAATAAACATCTCTTCCACGATCATCTCTTTTCTCATGATATCTTCCTTCTTCCTCATGCTTTGAGCCATTCTTGGCTTAAATTTGCAATTGATTTAATCTCTGCAGCCCATGATCATTTATCTGAATTTTCTCTCTCATCGGCCTCTCATTGTCTACCTTGTAGCTCAGTACTTCTATTTTCAGAATCTTCACAGTTTCTAACAATGTTTCTTTCTCCCCTTGGCCCTTGCATCCATTGGATTATGTTTCTACATTTCCAATTCTGGTATTCTAACCTTCTACCTATTTATCATGGTTGGAGCCCCCCTCACCTTCTTCCTTTTATTCAATACACATTCTGAGATTATGTGTGTAAATCCCTTAATTCTGCAAAATGTGCAAGTGACCATTTTGTTATAATTAAGCATATGATAAAAAAAATTGTCAATAATTCTATAGATCCTTTCAAATAGTGAAGAATGTATATAAATAACACTTCCCTGTTATCCATGGTTTGATACAGAAATCAATTTTACACTGACACTTCCTTCAAACCATTTCCCAAGTGACCACAGATCCAAACCGCAGGCCAAATCCTTCTTGGCACTTTTATGTGTTAAAAACACTATATCGGAGATCATATGGTTGAGAATTCGATCGAGGGTTGAGATCGAAGGTTAACATGAACTCCCAAACTCTAGGATTTGGGATTTCCAGACTGTCCACCCTCTCAAATCTTCTGAAGTGCAAAGACTCTGGACTGCAGAATCTGTTTCCACGTATCATGTCCCGATTGACGCTTAGGATTTCCTTCGTAGATCCAGGCATCGGGGCTTCCCCAAGCAACTTTCCACAGATCTCAAGGAATGCTGAAATTTAAGGTCCTCTCCTTCCTCCACGTATCACCTCCTGATCAATGGTGGAGATTAACTCCGGCCTTCAGAAGTTCTCGACCCAAGCAACTTGCAACTCAAAATCTCTAGAGTTCCAAGTCTCCGGACCTTGGGATCTTGCACCACATGTCTCCTATAATAAAGGGATAATATGAACTCTGGCCTTTAGGCCCTTGGGATTCGTCGACCCCAGTGATTATGCCTTGAATCCTCTAGAGTGCCAAGTCTTCGGACTATGGGATATACTCACATGTGGAAACAAATAAGGTACGTACATGTGGCCCTATCTGATGGCGACACGTATCATATAATAACTGGAACAAAGAGTCATTTTAAAACATGAAACATGGTGACATGTGGCAATCTCCAAGTATTTCCATGTCACACTAGGTGACGTCAGTAGGCCATGTCACCCCAGTGCCTCACTCCTTCGTTACTTCAAAACTTTGAGAATTTTATCCCTTTGTTTTTAGGATAAGTAATTGCACGAGTTTTTTCTGAGTATGAGTTGCACAAGCTTCAGAAGAAGCTGGACAACATAGCAAGAAAAAGAAATAGAAATCAGTTGTGAAAAGGATAGCGCAACGCCAGCTAAGCAAAAGTGGTTGCAACAGAAGAAGAAAGTGTGCAAGCTGAGATAGAAGACACAACCTATCTTATATATAGGGATGAACACAAATTGTAAGGGGTTCGTTATTTCATTGTTGAGTAGCTCGGTTGGTGTGATTGTCTGATATTTCCCTCTCTACAGGGTTGTTGTCAGTCGAGTCAAGAAAAGGTTTGAGTTTGTAATGTAATATGTACACCTTTTGAGATGTAGAGCTCTGTGAAATGAGTCCAGATTCAAGAGTATGTAATAGAGCACTGTTGTATGGTTCCGAGATTGTAAATGAAGGAAGATTCTAAAGATAATACAAAGAAGGATATATATTTTCAAAATATTCTATGTCTTCTTGTTTTTTACTCATGCACTACAATACTTATTTATGGTTTATAAGTTCCTCATGATGGTTCTCTGCTTAAATGATTTTTTGTAACATAAGTAGGTTCGATTATTGCACACATAATATTAAAATATGTTTGATATCTAGATGCCTTGTGCAAGGCCAGGATGAGTCTTGGAGGTTCTTTGAATCCTCCTAAGTCTTTTCCTTACCCTTCCCTATCTAATTGTCTCAGCAGCACCTTGGGTGAGACTTCTTCTCTTCGGAGGAGATGAAAATGTCAGCGCTCTAGACTACATGGTACCCTTTTGTTGGTAACCTAAGAAGGATCCTAGTCTGATCAAACTTGCACCAAAAAAATGGTTTTGTTGCCGGGACCTGCGTTAAAAGGGAACCTGTAGGGAGGATGCTTCCGCAGATTCATAGATCTAGTATTGACCAATGGTGGGAAATAAATTGTGACGCCTTCATATGGAAAGAAGCAAAATTGAGGGGAAAATCGGTGGAAGATACTCGTGAAGTTGTCTTTTACTCAAAACGATCAAGTGACCAGTATGCGATATTCTAGGTTCAGTTCCCATAAGAACTTTTCCACTCGATAGAGAGACTTCAAGAAGTTCCAGAGTTCCAAGAATGAGTCAAGAGGATTTGTTCTTGGGACATCAAAAACCTAGTAACACTTCATAGGCTGGATTTTCTAGTCATGCGAGCAGTTGATTTCTGGGTCAATACCACATTAGAGGGATATATTATCGATTTTTCAACTGAGAAGCACGAATATTTTTCTTGCACAGAGGAGGTTTTCAAGAAAGGCGCAAGGGGAAGATTGTTGAGAGAAATATCATTGTGGATTAAAGTTTTCTTGATGGAAGAGGGGATGTTGACTATGTCCTTGACTGAGATGGTAGTGTAAACACCCTCGCTTGGGGTAGGGCGAGGTTGGGGTAGATTTATGGCCTAAGAGAGGGGATGGATTCTTTGACAAATGGGGGGAAAAAAACAAGAAATGGGCTCAAGAGATGAGGGAGACCTATAGAGATCCATCATAGTTTAGAAGTGGTGGTGTGGCAAGATCAAGAAAGAAACAAGACAATCCGAGAAGTTGCGGAAGGAAGTCAGACTAGGAGAAGTATAGGAAAGATAGATGGAAGAGTTGTGGAAGATGAGAAGATAGGAAAGAATAGCTAGTCAAAGATTAAGTGAGAAAGAAGATGAGAGAGAAAGAATCCCCTAGGAGGTTGGACAAGAAGGAGAAGGTGTAGACCTAAGAGAGAGGGAAGCTGACATGAATCTTGAAGAAGAAAGAGAAGATTCAACCCCATTGACAGGAGAGATCGGGAATCCAAATGAAGAGACCATTCCAGTGGAAGAAAAAGAGATCCCCCATATCAAAGAAAACTATCCTAAATCTAGTGGTGACAACCCCGAATCGCCCATACCCCAAGTGTCTTCTATAAAATTGGTAAGTTCGATACTACCTTCTCATGCTAGTTCTGTTCCAATACAATTAGTTAGTCAGTTACAACCATGAAGTGCAAGTACAGGGAGGATATTGGGATCCCATGGTATATCGCAAGAAGGACCATTAGGATTCATTTTGATAAGAGAAACAAGATCAACAATGGCTGGCCATGCGGGAAGTTCGATTGCCCAATACCCAAAATTTTGGGGTAAGGGAGATGAATATCTTGAGCAACACTGGTTCTTGTGTGAAGCAATCTGGAGATCTAGAGGGACTCCGGATGTGAATAAGTTGCTTGAGTTCCATACTACATTGAGAGGTCACGCTCTCAAGTGGTACATGAATATCATTGAGCCAGGAGTGCCAGGAATGCAAGGTCAAGTGTTCACACTTGGCCAAGTACAAACAAGGTTCATAGCAGAGTTCAAAATACCTCAGTCAAAACAAAAGGCTTTTTATGAGTTGCACAAGATCCAACAAAGGGAAGGTGAATTAGCTTGGAAATATATTTAGAAGTTTAAATATGCTATAGGGAGGTTAGCACATCCAATCCATGAGGAACATAAAAGGGAATGGTACATTCAGGGATTTCTACCTTTGACTAAGATTCTGCTAACGCAACAATGGATAGCCACAATAACAGACGCCTTGGAACAATTGATGAATATTGAATACATGGCAGGATACCCTGGGATCCTTAGAGTGACCAGACCCTAAGCAGATGCGAACTTGGCACAACTACAAGGGAAAATATAAACGCTGACAAAAACTATTCAAGAGATGATGATACCTAGACCAGGATGAACATAGGTCTAGTGCATCAGATGCTATACAGAAGGACATCTGGTGAAAAAATTTCCATGAATGAGGGAACAACACCTCCTTAGAATCCGATGGGACCCCCACCAGGACCCACGGGAGGAGTTGCGCAAGTGACTACGAACTTACCATTCCATAACCCCACTCCATATCATGCCTTTCCAGGGAGCCAAGAAACACCAACAATTGAGTATTGTGAAATCTGTCGAATCCATGGGCATGGGCCAAGACAGTTCCCCATTATGTAGAAATATTTGACAATACAAAATACATTACATTGTGAGTTATGTGCATCTACCACGCGTAATACCAATCAATGTAGAGCGTTGGATGCACTTGCAGATAGGTTGGACCAAACAACATTCAGGGTGAATGAAAACCCTCGGAGGAGGTGGAGATGGAGGATATTTCATAGGGGGAAGAAATGGGGGAAGAGGGCCAAGAAGATGTTACCACTATGATGAGCAAGGTCACTTGGCTAGAGACTACCCTCATCCAAGGTGGCCATGGTGCTCTCACTGTAGAACAAATGGGCATGCAACTGAATACTACCCAAAATTAATTTCAAAATGGGAAGATAGGGTACGTCAACGAGGATCTAACCTCATCAGTTCAAAAATTAAGAGAGTTATTAAGGGACAATTTCCCAACCTCAATATCGTTACTCAAGGAGGAGTGAGGAAAAGAGTTGATGTTGATACTCAACCCCAGATTCATAAAGGAGCACCTAAAGAAGATAGGTATGACCCTCTAAAATATAAGTTGTTCTTTAAAGATGTCATAGAAGTATTTCAGAATATTCCTAACCCTGAGATGCGAGAGAAAATCCCTCGGCCTATTGGTTATCCTAAGATTGTGAAAATCCCTACTTCACCCCCTACACCTAGAAATCCTGTATTTATACCAAAAAAACCTGAGAAACCTCAAAATATAGTCAACCTTTGGTTTCAATTATTTTCTGACATTCTCGGAAATGACCAATTAATAGAGAAGTTGTGCAATGCTCTATACCTAGTCCTAGGGAATGAAGAACCCATAGAAGCATGCATAAGGTCTAATCTTCCTGAGAAAAGTACTCAGAGAGTGTAGAGAAGAAAAGTATGAACAAGAAAAGAATTCATACTAGTAGCCCAGTTAGAATAATTTGAGATTAAGGATGTCATGTTGGATATGGGATCTGATGTGAACATTCTGCCTAAGAAGACCTGGGAAGCCTTAGGAAAACCTAGGCTGACATATTCCCCAATTCAGTTAATAATGGCCAATCAATATTGTATATTCCCCATAGGAATACTGGAGAATGTGGAAATAAATGTTGAAGGCATAAAGACAATGGTTGACTTTGAAGTGATTGAGATAATGGGAGACAATGACCCTTACCCTGTACTACTTGGGATTGATTGCGCATATGACAACTATGCATTAATTGACTTAAAGAAAGATATTGTGACCTTTGAGGCTGATGGAATCAAGGCAGTTCAACCCTTCGATCCATATATAGGACCCATATATACAAAGCCAATAGAAAATAATATGGAGGGAGAAGACATGGACCAATTGTACATTGTAACAATAGGAACAAGAGATAATTATATAAATCCTATTGCTGATGGATCAATAAGTTGGATAAGCATACAGTCAACAGACAAAGATTCAGAATTGGATTTTGACAGTTGGAAACAAGGTTCGTACGAAGGATTCTCAAGAATATGAGCAACTATCAGAGAAACCAGATGGGTTGGGACCGAAGTTAGAGAACCTCCAGTATATTACGGTACCTTACGAATCAATGGTTTTCTACTCAACATGGAAGAAAATGTAGTAGAGGATCAAAGAATCTCAATACTAGATGTATCTGTCCAGGACAACCCTGCCAGATGGTGGGCCAATCATAAAGCCTTACTTAGATATTGGGAGGATGTGCAGCAAGCTAGAAAGTATAGGCTTTAGAACACAGAGAAGATGGAAGAATATATGTATATGGATTTCCAATTTGCATGGTTGTTCAATGAAGAATCTGATCCTAAAGTGCATATCAAATAGTGCGTGACAATATGGCAAGATGTGAAAATGCCTTCTCGATTCTGGGTTTAGGAATTTCCCCACTCTCTAGGTCCAATACCAAAAGCTTGGTTCATACACATGGAAACCAGAAGATAGAACAATGACTGGAAGATGCTAACAACTCATTTCTGTAAGGACTTCTCATTTACAAGTAAGTACCTTGAGCTGGAAGTAGTCTTGAAAAAGGTTAAATAATTTCTTTTTATAGATAATGGTAATCGAAAATTAAACTTAGTGGTATGTGCCAAGCATAGCCAAGAAATTCAGACTAACCTTTACCTACCCTCAGCCAAGAAGCCCATAGAATTCTATAATATTAGTAGGGATTCTGAAATCCCAAATGACTTAGAGGAATTGAGAAACCTACCCATCAAAGAGACAGAAGGGAACAAAGAGATCCAAAACACCATACCCAGTCAGACTGATAGTTCCTACAATCACCCATTAAAATTGCACATAGTCAATATAGGGAACACAAAGAAACCTAAGATAGATATGGTAGGAGACTACTAGGATGAGAAAACCAGTCAAGAAATACAAACTTTGTTGTGGGAATATGAGGATTTGTTTCCAAAGACTTTTTTAGAGTTGAAGGGAATCAAAGGAGTTATGGGAGAAATGAAAATTGAGTTGAAACCAAGATCCAAGTCTGTGAGGCATAGACCATACCATCTTAACCCTAGAGTAAAAGATAAGGTTAAGAAGGATATATATAAGATGTTGGAAGTAGGACTCATTTTTGCAGGAGAAGAAGAAGAAGGGGTCAGCCCAATAGTTATTCAAAGCAATAAGGGCACAAAATATATCAGGGTATGTGTAGACTATAGGAGCCTTAAATTTTCCTGTGTGCATGAATCCTCCCCACTAGACCACAAATCCCCTAAACGTTGAACTCCCAAATCAGTTGATTTGCAGACACAGGTCCTCAAACACAAATTCTCTATATTTACTCCGAGGGTTTGAGACTTTGTGAGACTTTCTTTTTGGAAACTTAAGGGCTCTCTTCTCCCTGAGTGTTGAATTTAGGAATTGCTATGAGATCTACGACTCACACTTGATCATACGCAGATCGGATGACTGGAGTCTGATCTTCCCCAATTTTCCTGGCCTCCTGATCAATGCTTGATATAATGGCCCAAACCTATCCTTGGCCAAGTCCAATGGTTAGGTACTTCTCCCCATAATATACTATGTAGATTCACTCTATGACTTTGGAGCTTTGTGGTTTGTGGATTCTTTTATGGCAAGGAACTTGAAACTGCCAAAGAAATAAAGTTCGAAGGAATTGAGGGTTTAACCTTCGCCCTCTTTTCCTAAATCTTACGACTGTGAGGGATTCATATCGTTCCCGAAGAGATTCTACAGCCATCGTGTATTCCCGAACCGCTACACCTCCTCATCTTTCAAACATTGTTAAGGTGTGCTCTCAGCGCCTTCTGTTACTTTGCAACTTAATTTTCTATGAAAGGTTTTCTCCAATATTGGTTTACACGACCAATCTAGGATTAGTATTGGAACCATGAGATTTGATACCAATTTGTAACATCCACAACCACCCACAGGCCGGGAAACGCCACTATATTTCCTCTCTGTTACCAAACTGTAACATACCCAACCTCCCAATAGAAGCCATGCCACACCAAGAATTCATTTCTTGGCTAATTTGGAAACCGTAATAACACTTAATTAATAAAGAAGCATGATATACATACATGCAAGGATAAATATTCATACCACAACATAAAATACATGCATGATATACCATGCACAACGTTAACTAGCATGCATGCATATTATAGGTGCAATCTCAGGTATGATAATTGATATGCAGCGGAAATAAATACATAAGAAAAGGAAACAATAACAAAGATCACTTGTCTTTTATAAAAGAAGACAACAATTGGCTGCAGACCAAGGACGTTCCACCCAACCGTAGACACTATTGTTCCAAGACTCAACAATAATGTCACCCTTGTGCCAGGGCTATGAATCCATAAGGATGGTTCTAGAGTGTTACCTGGCTTCCCAAACTAGACAACAATAAAGTTGTCAAAGGCTTCTCCAACACTCGCAACAATCCAAGTACCCAACTCTCTTCTACCTAGTCTACACCACCCAAGAGAATAGACCTCCACCCTTCTCTTCCATGCAATCCCTCAGGAAGTCCCTCTCCATTCAGGGCTCTAGTGTAGCTGGTCCAAAATATTCATCTTGGGACTCTCAGGACTCGCATGTATGATCCCATTTGGTCATAGGCCAAGCATCTCAAACATGCAGGCCTACGATCATGGTTGGACTACAAAAAAAATATCTACAGCCAACAAAGCCATGGCCACTCTTCAACAATTCATCTTCCCTTCCCAAGCCAAAAAACCAAAGTGAGGATAGATGAGTGAATGAAGGCATGGATAGAGTGCATAATCCATGAGAGAGGATGAAAAATGAAAAAAAATGAGTGAATTAATATGTGAGGTTACCAACAACAACTCCATAATGGGGAACATGAATGAGAGTATTTTCCAATAGGAGAACGAATGAACCCACCCCTTCCACATAGCCCCTTTAGCCCCCTCTCTTGTGGAATCACAGTCCACTATAACTCTAGTCCTTGTCCTTCTAGCAACCAACAATGTATTTATTATTAATAATGATAAAAAAATTAGATTTCTTAGGAATACTGGTCTTTAATAATTGTTTGGGAACTCTTTCTTTTCAACAATGTAACAATACATTATTTAATATGGGGGCTCAAAACCCAGGGTGTTACATCTCTACCCCCCCTTCCCTATTTATATCCCCACCCTTGGTCTCCCTCTCCCTCCCTCTCACACTACCAAACACTCCCT
>ML821951.1:18434-49985 GCA_009831015.1 Picea engelmannii
TGCTGAGACAATTAGATAGGGAAGGGTAAGGAAAAGACTTAGGAGGATTCAAAGAACCTCCAAGACTCATCCTGGCCTTGCACAAGGCATCTAGATATCAAACATATTTTAATATTATGTGTGCAATAATCGAACCTACTTATGTTACAAAAAATCATTTAAGCAGAGAACCATCATGAGGAACTTATAAACCATAAATAAGTATTGTAGTGCATGAGTAAAAAACAAGAAGACATAGAATATTTTGAAAATATATATCCTTCTTTGTATTATCTTTAGAATCTTCCTTCATTTACAATCTCGGAACCATACAACAGTGCTCTATTACATACTCTTGAATCTGGACTCATTTCACAGAGCTCTACATCTCAAAAGGTGTACATATTACATTACAAACTCAAACCTTTTCTTGACTCGACTGACAACAACCCTGTAGAGAGGGAAATATCAGACAATCACACCAACCGAGCTACTCAACAATGAAATAACGAACCCCTTACAATTTGTGTTCATCCCTATATATAAGATAGGTTGTGTCTTCTATCTCAGCTTGCACACTTTCTTCTTCTGTTGCAACCACTTTTGCTTAGCTGGCGTTGCGCTATCCTTTTCACAACTGATTTCTATTTCTTTTTCTTGCTATGTTGTCCAGCTTCTTCTGAAGCTTGTGCAACTCATACTCAGAAAAAACTCGTGCAATTACTTATCCTAAAAACAAAGGGATAAAATTCTCAAAGTTTTGAAGTAACGAAGGAGTGAGGCACTGGGGTGACATGGCCTACTGACGTCACCTAGTGTGACATGGAAATACTTGGAGATTGCCACATGTCACCATGTTTCATGTTTTAAAATGACTCTTTGTTCCAGTTATTATATGATACGTGTCGCCATCAGATAGGGCCACATGTACGTACCTTATTTGTTTCCACATGTGAGTATATCCCATAGTCCGAAGACTTGGCACTCTAGAGGATTCAAGGCATAATCACTGGGGTCGACGAATCCCAAGGGCCTAAAGGCCAGAGTTCATATTATCCCTTTATTATAGGAGACATGTGGTGCAAGATCCCAAGGTCCGGAGACTTGGAACTCTAGAGATTTTGAGTTGCAAGTTGCTTGGGTCGAGAACTTCTGAAGGCCGGAGTTAATCTCCACCATTGATCAGGAGGTGATACGTGGAGGAAGGAGAGGACCTTAAATTTCAGCATTCCTTGAGATCTGTGGAAAGTTGCTTGGGGAAGCCCCGATGCCTGGATCTACGAAGGAAATCCTAAGCGTCAATCGGGACATGATACGTGGAAACAGATTCTGCAGTCCAGAGTCTTTGCACTTCAGAAGATTTGAGAGGGTGGACAGTCTGGAAATCCCAAATCCTAGAGTTTGGGAGTTCATGTTAACCTTCGATCTCAACCCTCGATCGAATTCTCAACCATATGATCTCCGATATAGTGTTTTTAACACATAAAAGTGCCAAGAAGGATTTGGCCTGCGGTTTGGATCTGTGGTCACTTGGGAAATGGTTTGAAGGAAGTGTCAGTGTAAAATTGATTTCTGTATCAAACCATGGATAACAGGGAAGTGTTATTTATATACATTCTTCACTATTTGAAAGGATCTATAGAATTATTGACAATTTTTTTTATCATATGCTTAATTATAACAAAATGGTCACTTGCACATTTTGCAGAATTAAGGGATTTACACACATAATCTCAGAATGTGTATTGAATAAAAGGAAGAAGGTGAGGGGGGCTCCAACCATGATAAATAGGTAGAAGGTTAGAATACCAGAATTGGAAATGTAGAAACATAATCCAATGGATGCAAGGGCCAAGGGGAGAAAGAAACATTGTTAGAAACTGTGAAGATTCTGAAAATAGAAGTACTGAGCTACAAGGTAGACAATGAGAGGCCGATGAGAGAGAAAATTCAGATAAATGATCATGGGCTGCAGAGATTAAATCAATTGCAAATTTAAGCCAAGAATGGCTCAAAGCATGAGGAAGAAGGAAGATATCATGAGAAAAGAGATGATCGTGGAAGAGATGTTTATTCCATAAGTTCTAGAAGATCTCATAGACACCACTCACCTCCTGACTCAGAAAGAAGGTTTTATGCATCTAATTATTCCTTAAGTAGTCCAGAGGTGTCTCCTGTGAGGAACCAAAGAAGGATACATGAGGTGGACAGTTTGCAAGGATATTTGAGGAAGCTCAAGCCACCATCCTTTGATGGTGAAAGAGAAAGGGGAGATGGTGTTGAAGTATGGTTGCTTGGACTTAGGAGATATTTCCAATTGCACAACTATTCATCAAATATGGAAGCCAGGATTTCCACCTACCACTTGCATGGGAAAGATGAAATGTGGTGGGATAAAATAAATAAAGTTGAACATATCAATGCTAATAGGATCACTTGGAAGCAATTAAAGAAGTATTTCTAGAAGGAGTACCTCTCAGAGAATTTTTATGACAAGAAAATGCAAGAGTTCTTTGAACTCAAGTTGGGAAGCATGACTATGGCAGAGCATGAGAAGAATTTCTTATGGTTGTTAAAGTATGTTTGGTTTATAAACGATGAAAAGGTAAATATACAGAGGTTTTTTAGAGGACTTCCCTCCTTTAATAAAGAACATATTTGGGATGATGAGCCCAATACCTTGAATGATCACATCAAGAAGGATACATACCTGTATGAGCAAGGCCAGGGTAGAGATTCCATGCAGAAATATTGGAAGGACAAGAAGAAGGAGAAGTATGATTAGAGGAGGAAGAGATTCAAACCTCCTTTCAATAGAAATGAGCCTGATAAAAATCATCAAGATCAATATGCTAAGGATGATTCCAAGAAACAAGACTCCCTGGGAAAAAGGGGAAGACCACCAATCCAATGTTGGGGATGGAAAGAAGATCACTTGTACAAGGATTTCCCACATATAAAGTACAAGGTGAAGACTATGCACAACATCCAAGAGGCTACAAAAGTCAAATACATGGGAAGGATTTATGCATCCTTAGATGATCGACAAGAAGAATACCAAACCAAAATGATCAAGGTAGAAGGTAAGATCATAAATAAGTTTGATTCTATTTTAATTGATTAAGGAGCAATTCATTGTTACATTTATCCTAAAATAGTGGATAGATTACATTTGGAGAAAAGTAATCTTGGGAAATCAATAATGGCACCAACTGTGGATTATCTGACAAAAAACCTTCAATCTTGGGAAATCAATTTTGGTTCAACTAGCCACTAGAACCAAAAGGAGAATCCATGAGGTGGTCAGAAGTTGTTCCATAAGTCTTAATGGTGTGAATACTAGTGTTGATATAAATATCATACCATTGGGGTATTATGAGATTCTATATGGAATGGATTTGTTTGAAAAGAATCATGGTGTCCTATATTGTCATAGCAATACGTTTACATGTCTTGATGGAGATGGAAAGAAGAGCATTGTGAAAGGAGTTCCAAATACCATCGCTATAAGGGAGATTTCAATCTTACAACTAAAGAGATGTTTCATGAAAGGGTTTCAATTGTATGCAACCCATGTAGAGGAGCCAAAAAATAAAAAGGGGACAAGCCTTCAAGACTTCTGGATACCACAAGAATTCAAGGATGTATTCCAAGAAATACCATGGTTTCCACTAAAAAATGAAATATATTTATCTATTGATATAGTGCTAGGAGCTGCCTTGGTGTAAAAAAGACCTTACAAAATGAGAACACCAGAGTTAAAAGAATTACAAATTCAGTTGGAAGAATTTTTGAAGAATGGTATTTATGTCCAAGTTTTTCACCTTGGGGAGCACCAATACTCTTTTTCAAAAAGAAAGATGGAACCTTGATGTTGTGTATTTCCTTTCGGCAAGTGAATAAGTATACTATAAATAAAAAGTATCATCTACCCATAATTGATGACCTCTTTGATCAACTAAGAGGAGAAAATATATTCTCAAAGGTAGACTTGGGATCATGATACCATTAGGTAAGAATCAAGGAAGACGACATCCATAAGAAAACATTTAGAACCAAGTATGGGAACTATGAATTTGTAGTGGTGGCATTTGGATTTCCCAATGCACCAGTTTTCTTTATGTGCTTAATGAATGGCATATTAAGAAATTACTTGGATAAGTTTGTAATAGTATTCCTGGATGACATACGTTTCTATTCTAACTCAAAGGAAGAGCATGTGAATCACCTAAAATTGGTACTGTAAGTGATGAGAGAACACCAATTGTATGCCAAGCTAAGTAAGTCTTCTTTTTATCAAGAACATATCCATTACTTGAGGAACATTATTTCATAACATGGTATAGAAGTAGACCCTGAGAAGATTGAGGCCATTAGAGGATGGCCATCACCCAAGAATGTTTTAGAAGTCAGGTCTTTTATGGGGTTAGTTGGTTACTACATAAGGTGTATAGAAGGTTTCTCTAATATTTCTCATCCCATCACTTATTTGCAAAAGAAGGGAATTAAATTTGAATGGAAACTTGAGTGAGAAGAAAATTTTAATTTGTTGAAATAATTACTTAATAGTGCACCTATTTTGAAGATTGTTGACCCAAATGAGAATTTTTTGGTATGCACAGATGCGTGCAAGGAAGGACTTGGTGGATTCCTCACTCAAAATGGACATGTCATTTGTTATGAGTCCAGAAAGATTAAGGAGCATGAAAAGAACTATGACACACATGACTTGGAGTTGGCTGCCATTGTTCATGCATTGAAGATGTGGAGGCATTATCTCATGGGAAAGAGATTTGAATTAAGAACATACCATAGTGGTCTGAAGTATCTTTTTGATCACCCAAATTTGAATGCCAGGAAAACAAGATGGCTTGAATTCTTAAGTGAATATGAATTTGATATCAAGCATATAAAAGGAAAAGAAAATAAAGTTGTCGATGCACTTAGTAGGAGAGTGCATCTCATGCATGCTAGAAATATCAATATGCATCAGTCAAACTTGAATAGTGTTGGAAAAAGATTGATCAGACCAGGGTCCTTATCAGGTTACCGAAAAAAGGTACCGTGTAGTCTAGAGCACTGGAATTTTCATCTCCTCCAGAGAGAATAAGTCTCACCCGAAGTGCAACCAATATGGAAGGATGAGGAAGGGCAAGGATAATACTCAGGTGGGTTTACAGAACCTTCAAGATTCATCCTAATCTTGTGCAAGAAAACTCACTCCAAAACATATCTGAACTCATATATGCAAGAACTAAAGCTACTTAGGTTTCAAAAAGAATTTATACACAGAAACATCATATGGAACTTATGAAGCATAAAGAAGTACTATAAATATACAACACATAAGCATAAACACAGAATGACGCAACATATTTTAAAATTTTGGATACTTCTTTATATCTTATCTTCATATCTTCATCAGATACAATTTCATAGATACAAAGTGATGCTCTATTATAGACTCCCAACTCTAGACCCATGTCACAAAGCTCTATTTCCCAAAATGGTGTAGATATTAAATTTACAGGACTCAAAACTTGACCTAATAATACTAACAAGAACCCTTTACAATCATCCCAACAACAATCGGAGAACCCTTTTACAATCATCAATGAACCCCTTTTCAATCATATTCATCCCATATATATAATTTGTGTAGTGTCTTCTATCTTTGAGCTCACATGCTTTCTTGTTCTGTTGCAACTTCTCTTGCCTTGCTGGCATTGTGTTGTCCTATTCACAATTGATTTATGTTACTCTCAGTTTCTTTGTTGTCCAGCTTCTTCTGTAACTTGTGAAAGTTGTAATATACCAAACCTAGGGTTGTAGTCCTTCTTGCACAACTTCTAATCTAAAAATGAAATGCCCAACAAGCTCTGACCACAAACCTTGACATGCCCTCGAGTCAATTACTCAACTCTTTCGCAGATTCTGGGAGAAACTATTGCTTTCCATTATCCTCCTTTTCCTCTTTCCTTTTCTCTTCTTCTTGGGATTTCTCTTCCTCTACCTCTTAAAATGAAGGTCCCAACTCTAAGACCAACTCCAAGGCCCTCTTCTTGACTTCTTGAAAACTTATGACTTCATCCTGCCATTTCCTAGAAAGGAGTGCGGCCTCGGCGATGAACTGTTGGGTCGCATATGTGATACACTTTTTGGGATTGGATGTGACCAAAGAGTTCCATTCAGAGTCTATTGTTGCATCGACCTGATTCATTTTCATATAAAATTTCTGAATGATGGGTTGAACAACATGAAGGTCCTTCTTATCTATGGATTACACCTCAAATAGAGAGTTCCTCTCATTGTCCACTTGTTGAATTTGATCAAACTTCTACTGTTGCTCCAATGGATCCATTGTAGCCACAAATTCCTCATTCAACACCTAGATTCTAGTGAATACATCCTCTGAAGTCTGGTTTCACCTAGTGATGATGCCCATACAATTGTTGATTTCTCTAAAAATCTTTGTTCACTCAACTGTGCACTTATGTAGTGTTTCTTGGCATTGTTTCCTTCTAGCAAAATATTCTCCATTTGCTCCTACATCTTCTGAGGTTGTTTCTCTGATTCTTGTTGAGTCTGTTGCAACCGCACTTCCATATGCTTGGCATGAATGGAAAATTGTGACCATGCTCCTTGGATAAGTTCAATCTGATGCTCCAACACTCCTGCATCTCTGGATTCTAGAAGTTGGGGTGCAACCTTCTGAATTTCTTGCTAGGATTCAACAAGCCTTCCTTGAACTCTTTCCAGTATATGCTCGACCTAGATATTTTTGTGTTCTTCTTATTTTATGCACGCTTGTGAAAGGAGCACTTCCTCCCCTCTGAACTCTGCATACCTTTTTACCTACTAGAGCCTCTACTCTAGTTGATCAATTGATGCCCTGATAATTTCAACTAACTACATTGCTGGCCATTGTGCAAGGTCAGCCAATGAGGGGGTTGTGTCCCTGGGTGCTTGGACCTATAGTGGAATTCCACTAGTTGTTCAATGTTTTGAAGGAGTATCTACCTCCTCCTCTCCTATGGTGGACCTGGAACAAGCCTCAACCTCAATTTCGAAGGCAGGAGTGTCAGAACCTTTGTTCTGGCCAGGCAAAGTTGCAACAACTTTGAGCACTATTGAGGGTTCTGGAGAACCAACTCCATATGTTCCTGCAAAGATGTTGTTGTTTTCCTCGATGTTGACTCTAGTTCCTTCTGAGCCTCTGGTAGCTCCACCTCTTTAGTTTCCCCTACTTCCATAGTTGCGCTTTCAATGGCACCCTCAACCTTGGATGTTGAGGATATGTGGTGGGGACTTTGAGCTTGCGGCTCCTCTATTGTTTGAGTGTCCTTCTTCTGCACAAATGGTACAATATTCTAGTTCTGAGTGTCAGGGTTCAGGCCAGTAAACTGTAGTCATTGCTCAGATACTTATGTATTTGGACCAGGAAGTTATGGTCTTTTCTCGAGTAACTCTGGGCTTGTTTCTGGGAGTTCTGGCTTATGTAGTTTTGGGAGATTGAGCTGCATGGGATCTAGATCAGTGGTTTGGGGTGGACTGGTGGTTTCTAGGGGTGGAAGATGGGTTTTTGGTGGTGATAGAGGGATCTTAGTGATGATGGTGGATGGAAGGGTGTCAGGCTCAAGGTCGTCCTGAATATGGATGATGGGGGATGCGCGGACCACTGAGAAAGTGCGAGGGACGGTGGATGAAAGGGGTTGGGGGCTTAGAAATTTACTCGGTGAGACCCTTGTTTTGAAATTATTATCCATTGGTTATGTAATGAATGCAATGCTAAGGATATCGTTGACATCCTTACATGTCAATAGGGCTTGTTCTGGCAGTTGTGGGAATATCAATAGTGTCCTCTTCTTGCGATCTAATGGTTGCATCTTCTCCTCCTCCTCAAAGTCCATCTATCTTGGAACTTCTTTATTCTAAACCTATGAGCATGAGCTTGTCCTACCCCTACTTCTTTACCTTTATTCTTCAGTAGCTTGACAGGAAAAGCATAGTGCATCCTCGACTTTCGCAGGTTGCGTTTAACTCGCGACCACGACATTACCTCTTTTTCAAAGGCCTCCTCATCTAAGTAGAACAATAACATCCTTTAATGAAAGTCCTCCCTATTGGAATACCTCATACATACAACCGTATGGTGTCAATTCATGTTGAATGCGATGTTCTTTGTTTTGTAGTTGATCAGCTCATGTGGAATGTGCAACCACATCAATAATCTCATTGTACCACTTGGAGAATGTCGTGTTATTGAAGGTTGTGTTCTCCGATTATAAACTATAATTCCAGGGCTCAAAGATATTTACAAGGTGCCCCATATCTGCTAGCACCAACGATCTTCCAGCTGGTGGTATCCACTTGAGAATTGTGAATGCAAGAAACATGTATCTGTATGTGAAGGTGCCTCCCTTCTCCTGCACTTCCTTGCAAGCTGCAAGTAGTTCCTCCAATAGGTAACTACACCAATTTAATACAAAACCATTGGTGAAAAAATAAGCCATTGATAATGCATGTAGTGTGCATTCTCCCTTGTAGTATGACCTCCTGACTTTGTTGGCTATGATGTAGCGGCCAATCCTTACCGTTTCTGGTAGAATGGGGTCGATTTTGGATGTACACCCCCCCCTCTGCATGTGGAACCATTTGTATAGGCTAGGCTCCCCTTTATTTTTTTCGTTCTTACTGGGAGCTTGGAATCCTTTAGATACTTCCTCACCCTCGAGGCACAGTCTCATAAGCTAGTGGATATCTTCAACGTGGATTGGATATCTCCTATACAACTAGAGACTTATATCATGCACCCTGTTGATTAGGAACTTGGTGCACCACACAACTTTTCCAGTGGTACCGAACATTGGTAAGTCCCCGAGGTTCATTATTATTGAGTTACAGAGGTTGATGAATTCAATCTTTGGCACAAAATGCATGCCTCCCAACTCATCTGGAGTGATACTAGAAAAGACGTCTATGTTCATCTGGGGGAACAAGACTTGATCTGTTAAGTTAAGATCAAGGAGATTGACATGCTCCACCTTCCCTTTGAGATCACCCATGACCTCAACTCAGGGGTCGCAGGGCTCATCTGGTACTGCATATTTGGACACAGTGCTTCGGCTTCCTATAGCTCTCATAATCATGCATTCTGACTTATCGGAAAATTCCGCAGCGGAACAAGGATTGGGGATCACAACTATGGGTCTTAGTATTACGCAGGCTTTCTTTCTCTAAAGAATTAAAAAATTGCTAAGTTATTTTTGAAAACAATGCGTTCTACGACAAGTTCTCAGATCCTTATACCCGAGCTTACCTAGAAAGTTTAGTAATAATTGTTTTTCATCATGACCCTATGGATGCAACTTGGATCTGATTTGTCCGATGGGACATGTTAACGGGGTAAATCCTATTGGAAGATTCTGGCATTTACTGTGCAAGTTGGTCAAAGACGTGGTTGATATCATACCTTTCTGTTTGATGGATGAGAATCCCAGTGAAAATACTGATGGAATCTTTGTGTATTGTGGCTCTATGGCTTAACTAAATTATGATGGGGTATCGTAATAGCAATAAAGTTTATGACTGGACTGTGTTCATGTGGCACATGGACTCAAATTGCGTTTGAATTCGCTTCCTTCAACCACAAAGGGGTATCCGTCATATTAATGATGGTTATTAATGGGTTCTTGATGCTTCTGATCCTACACTGCTGAGTAAGAATTTCTACCTCAAAAAACACTTAGATAGAAAAATAAATGAACTACCTATCGTGACGCAACACTTGCACACGGTGACTTTATTAACTGAATTTACAAAAATTGCAGAAAACTTAAATATAACTACTATACATGATCCTTCAGACTAGAGAAACAGTCCTTTAGCTTATTTATGAGATGTATAGGGTTTCAGGTGAGCGCCATTCACCCATCTTGGATGCAACATACCATCTAGTTGCGCAAGTCTAACTTCTCCAGAAAGTTGGATCTCTGCAACTATAAATGGTCCCAACCAATGCATTCAAAACTTGCCTGGATGCTTCTAGTACCAACTGTCATACAACATGACCTTGTCTCCTTGCGCAAATACTTTAGTATTAATGTGTCTGTCATGCCAATAATTTTTCCTTGCTTTCTCGAATGACTGATGGAAGTCCGTTAAAAACCTGGTCTCTTCAAGTTCTTTTAACTGCATGAGTCTCTGTGCAACTCATTCTTCCTCCGTCATATGTGTGATTTGTGCAATGTACAAACTTGGAGTGATGAATTCTATAGGCACCACAACCTCTTTCCCATAAACTAGTTGAAATTGAGTGTACTTGTGGAGTTTCTTTGTGGTTGTCTTGTAATCCCATAATACTGTTGGAACTCTATCATCCTAATATTAACTATTTGTGCAACAAACCTTCATTAACCCTCTCTCTAGAATCTTGTTAAATGCTTGTACCATTCCATTGTCTTATGGGTGGTAGGGGCTTATTTTATGATGTTGGATCAAGAATTCTGTTGTAAGCATTGCAATAGTACTACTAATAAAATGAGCTCCCTGATCACTGTTCAGACTCCTAGGACATCCAAATCGAATGATAATATTTTCAAAACTGAATCTGGCAGTAGTATCGGCCAAGAAATCCTGAATAGTTGTTGCCTCAACTCAACATGTAAGATAGTCAGTTCCAGTAATAATATACCTAGCCTTTGAATGCTTAGTTGTGGGGTTTATCGACCCAATGAAGTCAACCGCTCATTTCTCAAATGCTTGTAAAGATCGAACTAGTTGAATTGTTAACTTGTCTCGTTGTGATGTCTTACCCACTCTTTGACAGACATCACATGATATAGCATATGCCTTTTCATCCTTGAAGAGAGTCTCCCACCATATTCCATCTTTAAGAACTTTTTTTGCAGTGGCCTTTCCTCCCACATGTCCTCCCGCAACTCCATTGTGGTAGTGCAACAACATATCCTTTCTTTCATGATCCAAGACACATCTCCTAAGGATACTATCTAGCCCCAATTTATACAATTACCCTGCAATCAACAAATAGCCCACTTATCTAATCACCATATGGAGTTTATGGGTTGTGGAATATGTTTCTGGGTAGGATTCTATACTTAAGAAGACTACTATGTTTTCCAGGTATTTTGGTATGGTCTCAACCCCGAACAAATCTACATTTGGGAGCTGATCATCAATTACTCTGACACTTTCCCCTAACTCTAATCAATATAGGTGATCATGCCCTACATTGCATCTTCTAGGATTAATGATCACTTCAAAAGAAAATTCATGAAACAGTAGAAACCATCTACAAATTCGCCCCTTCCTACACAGTTTTGTTAACTAGATATTTTAATGTAGAATGACCAGTGAATAAATTATCATCAGACGTAGTAGTGCTACTATTATCAAACAAATTGGTAAGTGCAAACACAAACATATCTCCCTAGTTTCACCCTGAAACTAGAAAAAAACAAGACAAAATACAAAACTTTCCCTGAGTTTTAATTATCAAGCATACTAACTAACAACAGATAAATGACATACATTTTAAATGTCATTTGTCCTTGCTAGTGTCATCCTTGCTCCATTCTAAGGCTTATGTGATGATGAACCTATAAAAATACAAAATCCAACTAAGTAAAAGCAACAATGTATACTCAACAAAACCTATGTATGTGATCAAGGAGACATACAATAAAATAAAACCAATTTTATGGGAAAGAAATATATCACTGTATTAAATAATGTGGAAGAAAGATACAACTAGATGCCTTGATGTTGTCAGGTTCCTTCCAACAGTTCCTTGCTTTTCACACACTTCTTCTCCACGGATTTTGAGATTAGCAATCTATCTTGACAAAGCAAAGCTCAAAGCCAACATACAAGCTCCAAAGACTCCAAGCTACAAAATTCAAGAACTTTCCAACTAAGCACTAACCAACTAACTTTTCTCATGAGAACTCTTCTCCTTTTATAAGATGAAAAGGATAGGGTGAGGAGGTTAGGATGATCCCATGAGATCATGTATGCAAATCAGATCCAAACCGATCATAGGACACCTCACCCTCGAAGCTTCTATTCTAGAACTTTTGAGAAATTACTATTTTTCATTCGTACAAAAATCGTCGCACCCTTAACACTAAGAAAACTATGATGACATTGCATGCCACTATGGTGCAACCTACGATGATCCTAGATCATCACACCCTTAACATTAAGTAAGGTACGACGATCCATTTTTATAAGGTTTTTGACAAAGGAAAAGTATAATTTCATCTCTCTAGAAAAAGTATCTTCATTCTTCTTCAAGGATTAAGGCCATTGATCCTTCTAATGAAAAATAATAGGTTTACATCATTAATGGTCATATGGGTGACAAAAATAATCTGTAACAGTAAGCCCCCCAAAGTATGAATTTAGAACAGAGTGATAGCTAAAATACTTTGTCGAGTGTGTGTTGGGAACAAGGAACATGCTGGTCAGAAACCTGCCAACAAACAAGGAAATAAAGTACAATAATATATCATCACTGAGGTAGACATTCCCATACTCAGAATACAAATGACTCAAAGCATAAATGTCGACATGCAAATATCCATGTCAAATAAGACAGGTCATGGCCACCAAGCATACATTGTGGATCCATGTCAATATGACTCAAATCTTAACATAGCCACAAAAAATACATTGTGGATTTATGTGTTAAAGACTCAAATTTGAACATAGCCACACGACATACATTGTGGATATATGCAACAGTACACTCTGAATATACTCCAACACAACCCGAATCTATCATAAAAGGTTCAGGGTCTTCATCTCCATCACTCTATAGTATGAATCTAACCATGTGAATACTTGTGTTGAAGTCAAACATGGTTGAAAACACTTGATTATTGGTCATTAATGAATATCGTTAACAAGTGCGAGGAAAATCACCATTAATGACAATTACTCCCAAGATACTCTAGTACAATACAATGAATGTGAATTAATGAGTTGAAGTCAAACACTCAGTAGAATCTCCCGATCAAGGGTCAATGATGAAAACCCACTGTAGAAAGCGAGGAAACCTACCATTGAGGAATGCAAGTTCCAATGTATATATTATTTTCGAAGTCTAATTCCTAGATAATGAGTTGAAGTTGACAGGAAAAGACTCGTCATAGGGAGGTGTTAATGTATCCTCCATGAATGACACGAAACAGGTAAAAATATTTGAAGTATATCAATGTAACAAGTGATTAAGAACTGACTCAGGGATGACTGACACAATAGAAGGATTAAGGACTACATAAATGGCCACCATAATAGAATTATTTCTGGGTTGAACTTCTCTTTGAACATATTGATGACATGACAATTGTCTTGGCAACATTGACTCAACAACAGGGATCAGAGACCGAAATTTAATATTATAAAGGATTATGATCAAGAGACAATCGAATTTTCCAACCTAGACACAAAGAGAGTGAAAGGGTGTCATGTTCAAAGGTGACTCTTCCATATAATACAGGTTTAGATACATTTCATTCTCAATTTCCCCCCCACCATTTATGGTGAGTACCTCTTTATTTTTACACAAGCTTGAGGAGGATAACATATGATTGCACTATAAGCTCATCCTTCAGATGAGTCCCTCATAGTATGTTTAATGAACCCTAGGAAGGAGTGGTTCAGTCCCATATGGTCCTTTCGATGTTTGTTTGACGAGTCCAAAGAAAGCAAACTCAATGGTCTTTTCATATTTATGGAGTTTGAAAAGAACTTAAAGGAAACTCCAAAATGTCCTTTTTCGACAAAATGAGTTGAAAAAGTGATCAAAGTTTACTCGGTTACATTCTCAGGTATTTACAATCATGAGAAAGAACAAAGGCTGAGCTCGGGATTGTTTTCATTTTTACACAAGCTTAAAACAAAACAAAACTATGCTTGGGATAGATTTTATTTTTACACAAGCTTAAAACTAAACAAAACTATGCTTGGACCTGGTTTCATTTTTAGACAATATTGAACCAAAGGAAACTATGCTTGAGGTAGGTGGTTTCATTTTTATACAAGCTTGAACCAGAGAAAACTATGCTTGAGGCTTCCCAACACATAATCTAGAGATGGTTGCTACTGAGCCCCCAAGTTAAGAAGATAGCAATTTAAATTCAATATGAAGTCCATAGGCTATAAGCATTGCCCCCCAAGCTTCATTTCATCCAAAAGCACAAGCAGAGGAAAGGAAGCTTCAAATACTATATGTAACAAAGTACTTGAGTCAATAGCCAAAGGGGGGAAAATCTATTTCATTTTTTAACGATCTTGACACAGGAGAAGAACTATGCTCGTAATATTTGTTTCATTTTTTAACGAGGTTTCCACTGAGACACAAAAATATCCTCATATTTGGTCTCATTTTTTAACAAGCTTGAAATCAGAAAACCATGCTCAAGGATGGTTTCATTTTTTAATGAGATTGAAATCAGAAAACCGTGCTTAAGGTTGGTTTCATTTTTTAATGAGCTTGAAATCAAAAAACCGTTCTCAAGGATGGTTTAATTTTTTAATGAGATTGAAATAAAAAAACCCTTCTCAAGACCAATTTCATTTTTTAATGAGTTTGAAACCAGAAAACCATGCTCAAGAGTCTCTTCTTGATCATGGATTCGAAGAGGATGATGCTCCAAAAGGAAACCATGTCATGGGAAAAAAACCGGTCATGGCTTCCAAGAGATCTTTAATCGATGGAAGAAACACACTGTGGAAGGAACATATGTCAAGGGTCGTGATAGGTATAAGGAGATCAAGCTCCAATAGCCCTAGCGAAGAGATGACCACGTCAACTACTGGATCCAAGTCATAAGAGATTGAGCTTATAGTGAGAGGCTCATCTTCATTAGCAGTTGAAGGCATGGGAGATAATTCCACATAGTTGACCTATGGCTAGGGTGACACCGTCTGCATATAATAACCATTTAGAGAGGTCATTGAGTTGATCATCAATTCAGGACCAATGAATGAAAGTTGATCAATAGCCACAAGTATTCCATCGTGAGGGAACAATATCACATGAAAAAGAGTGGACACAATAGCTTTCATGGCATAGACATCATCTCTCCCAAGGAGTAAATAAAAATCCAAGGGATCGTGGACTACCATGACATCAACAAAGAAATTTTTCCCTCCCAAAGTTATGGGAAACTGAGGAAGGGTCCCTAAAGGTTGACTAGTTCTTCTGTTAAAAGATAACATATTCTATGTAACTGACATGAGCAGAGGAAGAATCTGTACAAGGGATATGTATAGTTGAATGAATTAGGAGGTACATAAATCAGAGGGATGATCAATGGGATATAACTGAAGCTATACAAGGATATTCAACCACCCACAACTTGAAAGTCACCGCGCAGTTAAAAAAATAAGAAGGAGAACACACAAGATATAGTGCAGGACATCAAAAGATAACAATAGAGGCATAGTGCACCAAATATAGAAGGATCCCACACGATCGGCAATGCTATCCTGATGGAGACAAGGCCAACGGTCACTACCAAGCAGAAAAAAGAAGGAAAGGAGGATACATCAAAAGAAGCATCAAATGACGGGGGCTATTGGAATTAAATGCTAGAAACAACTGACGAGACACTGCATTAATCATGCCAACTGGCGATGACAAGGGAAATCAATGGAAAGTATGAGCGAACTGACAGTTCAATTAAGGAATAATCATAGTAACATCTCTAACAATCTTCACACGACACCGATACAAAGAAATCATGGGGGAGAAGAAAATTTATTGTGTAATTAGAGAAAGCATAGAGTGGAGAGTGTAGGTTGCAGATGTTACATAGGTCATTGATCTTGATGAATGACAACCTTACCACCATGGCACCACCCAAATAGGGAGAACCGAGCCAGACTACCAGACACTCTCGAAACAGAGCCAGAACACAATGACAACCACAGGGAAGCGAACGACAACCATGTCAGCCCCCAGAAGTTGTCAATGTGGAAGAAATCCTATCGTCGGATACAACACCAGTAATCCCCACACCCATTATGGAGGAAACCCAACAGACAACACTAGAAGGCATGGATATTGATATGTTGGAAGAGGGACACGGAGAATAGGATGAGGATACAGGAAACCAAGTGCGACCAAAAAAACCTATAGAATCCCTGAGAGTCAATGGGAGACTGAAAATTAGGAAGAAACGACTGCACCGGAAAGATCATGGGAAAACATGTCAAAACAACCATAGGAGGGAACAATGGAAGATGTCATTGGCCGACAAGAGGAGGATTTTGAAGAAAGAACAATGGAGGCTTCAACCTCGAGTCATCCACCACAACGAAAGGGAAAGGTGATGGTACTTAGGTAACCACGCAAGAAACCCACTTCAACCATTGTTTTTCTGCACATTCCAAAAGGGGTACGTGTACCATCAAATTTGTTGGGCCACATCGAGAAATTGAGGTATTCAGACCATGATTTAACGGAAACGAACAAGTTACCATAGTTCTCCAAGAGATTCTACCTACAAACTGTGGGTATAGGACCCTTTGGTGAACCAGTTAATCAACCAATCCAATGGGAAATACAATTGTCCAGAACTGGGATTCTAGGTCTGTTAGACCTACCACACTTTGGGAGGTGCCTGTACGCAAGCAACTGCATCAAGAAGCTGATGGAAGTCACCCATGGAATATACCTATGGATGGAAAAACTCATATCCATAGATGTATAGCTCATCACATACATCACAGGGTTGCCATCACAGGGTGAGGATCTTGCACAGTTCCTGGAGAAAAAAAAAGAGGAGAAAGCATTGGATGAGGAGATGAAGAAGAGATACAACACCGAAAGGGGGTCGTGCAGAATCATCATCAAGCGTATTAGTGATGCCAAAACAAGAATGGAAAAAAATATTATGGCATGCAAATTACTCAAGGAGGAATTCTCAGTCGGGGTTGTCACAACTGTAAAAAAACATGTCGAGGGCACGACACTCAATTGAGCCCCTTATCTGTTGAATCTGTTCTTAGATGACTGGAAGGATGCACGGGATCTGGGGACAAAATTTCATTATTCATGGCTATTCATCCTGATAGCCGTGATCGGATGGAAGGAGATGAAGTATTCATTTTTTTCGACTAGGCCCACTCCCTGCCATGGAGTACGATACTTATCGCTCGGGGCCACTTTGAACTCCAAGAACTATATTCGAATGAAACTATATTCGAAGGCTATATCAGTGACATAAAGGACAACATCTACACCACTTGGAGGGTAACACTAGAAGCAATCACACAGTATCAGGACATAGACAACTTCAAAGACACAAGACATGCAATGTCGATCTAGGCACGAAAAGATCCCAGCAATCAATGGCTACAACTACGCTACTGCATCATGCAGGCGAACATAGAGATGGCCATCAAGGATTGGGAAGATTATTAGAGGATTCTAGTTCTCATTTGAGAAGTACCCATAGAGATAGAGAAGGAGGAGGAGGTAATATAGGAACAAACATAGCCCGAGGAGATAACAGTGCCCAAGAAACCAAGGACAGGTTAGATCAAGGCACAAAAGAAAAAAAGGGATACATCCAATAAGGGTGCTCAGATAGGGAAGAATAACAACACAAAGGTTCCCCAGGTACAACAGAAACAGGATGAGGCAACACAAGGAACTACATCAAGTGGTACACCACAAGAGAAAGGATAGACGAAGAGTCAAGTCATCTAGACGGGGGGTGCACGCAAGAAGGTGAAGGCACACATAACACCCCCAAAATACATGATCACCAAGGATAATGTGGACATGGTGGCCCAAATGATCTAGGATCACATAGTTGAGGATTTAGAGAATGATGTGTGCCAAAGGGACATAATTGAGGAAGAGTTGGCACACATACAACAACTCCTCAGGCAACTCAGAGAAGCGGAGGAAGCTAGTAGCAGCGTAGAAACATGGTCATCAACATCATAGATAGGAGGATAAATTGGATCAAGCGAGCAGGACAGGATATAGATGAAAACACAATTGAGCTCAACATTTTATGTCACACCCAGCATGCTGCATGTGGAAGAAATCGTGGGGAAGACACCCCTAAAGGACTTGGCACAACTACAATTGGTATTGACGAAGATACCAACCAAGGCCTTGTACAAACTACAATTCAGCATTATATAAGAGGTACAGTCTCATGCATGCACAGATTCAACATAATTGCAGTAGACGAAGGACAATCAGGATGATATGGAATTCGTACTTGAGCAAGCTAAGCTCAATACCAAAGAGGAGAAGGACCGCGTGAGTGGGTTGGAGAAGAAGTGGGCATAGCCTACGAGAAAATTCCAAATAACACGTAGACAACCAAACTCACGGTGACAGAGAATATTGATTAGATTTTGCAGACAATTGATCAATATTGACAAGAGATCGAGCATCTCTGGGAGAAGCTGATACCTACCACTCCACCAGAAGTGAAGGAGAAAAGGAAATAGGAGGCAACAATGCAGCTAAAGGAGATAGTGTGACAATTCCATGTGACAACCAACTTGTTCAAGAAATAAACACAACTCTAGATGAAGCTGGAAGAGGATCAACAGGCCCAACAGTGGGACCAGGAAGGAGAAAGAATAAGTGCAGTTATCCAGGACCTCAAGCATAGGTAGAAGACAATGTCGATCATGGAGCACGTCAAAGGAGCGTAGGACATGAAGAAACTGTAGGAAAAACTCATAGCTGCACAAACATAGAGAAAGGAGTGCCAAACTCAAATGGAACTGCTCCAGGAGAAAGTAACAGATGTTGTGGTGGGAAATCCCCCTACGGATTAGAAAATAGGGTTATATTATGCATGCAAATATGACCAAAAGAAACCTACTTTCTACCTTCCTCCCCAAACCTAATCCCCTTTTCTTTTCAGCAAATACATGGTTAGACCAACATACCTTGTTCCGGGTGTTTGATGTCGATCCTTCTTCACGCTTGATCGCTTGTTAGCATCTCTCCTCCCAAGGCTGACCTGCATACAAAACAAGCAACAAACTACACATGCATTTTACCTATAGACTAATGGGTTAGAGATTCAAACATATATTCGCTAAACTATGAAGAACTCATATAGTGGGATGGGAAAAACATTTCTTTATTATTAACTTTAATGAATCAACTTACAATGTCGATACCAACCACTACTCCACGAACCTAATCCTGGGCTCCTCTTCAAATGTCCTCCAACTTCTTTTCTATGTATGTCTTCTTGCACAAGGATGGCTAAAGGGTTGGGACAATGGGAATGTGCAATTGGGCAGAGTTTCTTTACTCTTATTCTCATCCTCCAAATGGGACCCCTAACCCTTCTTTTATAGGCTAGAAGAAGCTAGGTATTTCGATGAACCCTCGGCCATGCATGGCTGGGAGTTTCAGTTAACTTACCCAAAGCTGTCTGTTCCATCGACAACTTTCCTTTTTTCATGCTTTTGTAGGTACACGTGGGCTGTTTTGGGTCAGCTAGCATGTACACACATGAAGTAATGGAGTAGGGCCTATGGGCCCTTATAAAAGAGGTTTTTTAAAGATTTGTTCAGTAGTGCTTTGGCAAATAAGGGATCTGAGATGGCCTGATGCTAGGTAAGCATGTATGGTGCAAATTAGGGTTATAACAGTGGAGTTCCTTGCACAATAAGAAGAAGACAAAAAATATATGGCACAAACCCAGAAATAATGTGCAAGGATGGTCAGTGACGAGATTGCAGTACAGGGATTGGACGCACTCAAGGAGAATACTGTGCAAGCCCAAACGCAATAAACAGAGCTCATGGTGAACTTCCAAGTGATCGTAAGAGAGATCAATGAAGTGAAAAAGGGTTAGGTGGCTCGGGACGAGACACATGTCAGTGTTGGGGGCCTCTTGGAAGCATTCTGAATCATAAAGAAAGGTTATTTTGGGAGGAAAGCCATGCACGAAGAAAGTGACAACTGGAAGGAGAAGCAGCATGTACACATGCATGGAATACCTAACGATGCTAGGGTTAGGTTTTTTTTAATAAATTTTAATGGTTGATGAGCCAAAAATGTATAGATATAAATATACACCTAGGAGGTCTAAGGGGGAGGTTCTGTATCGGTTGTTGTTTTTGTTATGTGTTACTAGCATGAGATAGGGAAACAGGTCGGTAACATGACTATAATATGATACCTTTTTGTAAGTGGTTCATCTGTAGGAGAGAATAGTAGCTAGACCTTGAGGGTTAGATCGCAAGTTGGGGAGCCCAGTGCGATCTAGTCATCCTTGTAAAGGTCGAGGGGTTTGTTTGATGAATTTATGAATGAAGTTGTAGTGCGCGTGGTGCCATATATGACATAACCATAACAAAAGAGCTGAAGAAACAAATATTTGTGGACATAGCCCAGGAGGGGGTGAACCAAAGTAAATCATGTTTTATCTGGAGTGATTATTGTTTATGTATTTGTTGGCAATGGTTAGATCTTAGATGAATGTTTTGATGAAGTAGTTAGATATATTGATTTACTTGCATGAATAAGAAACGACAGAATATCTAAAATAGATGAATGATATGGTAATGGACTAAATATCAAATAGTACAATCCCATATCCCCACTCATTCCCAGGTTTCAATCACTTGAGCGTTGCAGCCACCCATAGAAATATCTCGGGTCAGACTGCATAGTGCACTCTGTGCGTTGCGCTACCTTCTAGTTTACTAGAAGGGACAATATTTTTAGAGGCTTTCTTGGATCCCCAATAGACCTGAACCTGGGTCAATCATGTTAAAGGTATAACTCAGAGAGACAAACCAACAACAAGAGATAAATATTGGCATGACAGACATATCAAGAGGAAGAGTTTCAAGGAGGGAGACCTAGTCTTCATGTACGACAATAAATTTCTTCAAAATCCAAGGAAATTTAGAATACATTGGTCAGGACCAGATACATTGGTCAGGACTATAAGGGATCTGTATAGTTGAAATATTTAGGACATACAAAACTGAGAGGAATGATCATTGGGATTCAAATGAAACTGTATTTTGGCATATTTATAGGAAGAGTGTGCTTGTCATTGATGGCAAGAACAACAAAGATGATGGCATATTGGCAACAATGATGGAAAATAGGAAAATGTGATTAGCATCAGGAATTTCTGTCTACAAGCTCAGGAGGACAATCACAGGACTTCCTAGAGTGTAGTAGAAAGGCCCTTGAGGTCCAAAGGATTGAAACCCTTTGAGAATCTGAACGAAGTCAAAATCTCAGAAGAGATAGTGGATTTACCATTACATTGGCGAGAAATCTCAAAAGGGACAACACTTTCCAAAAGTGAAGATGAGGTCCAAGAGACAGACTCGTAGGAAGAGAAAAGGTCAAAGCCTTTGAATACTTAGAAAATATTCTAAGTCTAAAGAAATTGTAAGCTCAGGAGGAGGAGCGATAGCGGTCATAGGATCAAGCACTGTGAAGATCTGGGCCATTGGATCGAGGATAGTTGTGGGTCGTCGCTCGGATGAGAGCGGAGAATCGTGAATCAGGAAATGAAAGAAAGGAAGTGCTAACTTCCGACATCGCGAAGTGTGAATTCATAAAGTGGGAAGGAATCCTGGCCTTCCATTGAGGCAGGACACGTGGTGAGAGATCAACATTACACTGATTTGCAAATCGGGAAATCAGATGTAGGAGAAGAAAAAAGTTGTGAAGTCTAAGTTCATGAAGGTGATCACAGCCATTGATCGAGGAAGGTCGTGGACCATTGATTTGGCATGACAAAGTTTAGAGTTCGGGAGTTCGGACCTTGAAGAAGGCAAGTGCTCTAACTTCCAACATCGCGAGTCACGAAGTCTTGAAGTATGAAGAGGAGATATGGACAGTCAGATCACTGAGGGTCTTGGGCCACTGATCTAGCACGATGTACTTCAGAATTCAGGAATTGGGAGAGTCGGGGTATTTCACAATAGAATATCTGAAGCATGAAGTTTTGAAGTGATTTCTTGATTAGCATGTGGTCACATCAGAGGAGAATAGGGGAACGAGTTAGCATCACTAAGATCTACCTCAGAGTTTCGAGAGTTGGGAGATTCGAGGTGACTTGCAGCATAATATCCAATGAATAAAGTCACAAAGTCCCTTTTGGATAGGCATTTGATCACATTTCATGGTCATGTTAAAGGAAGGGGCTTAGAGAGAAAAGCTAACGCCCACTGTGTGTTTTTATCAGGAAGGGAAAAGGCGCCAAAGGGATGAGCGTGTGAAGGTTCTCTCTGTAACTACTAGAACAGACTGATGGTATCTGCCAGATAATTCGAAGAGCTTTAGGGTGATCGCTAGAGGAGATGAAGAGTCTCGAGATAACTGCCAGTGGAATGAAGACTCATCATAGAGCCAATTGACATATGGAAAAGTGTCAAAGAATGTAACTACCAGAGAGGACGAAGAGTTGTGTGCATGATCTGGTGAAGGACTTGGAATGATAAATATATGCAGAATAGATAAGAGAAGGGGCATCTTCAATTGTGATTCATGTGTGTAGAAGAGAATGTTGAGGTGCACATGCAAAGACAGAGAAGAATAATAGAAATCGCAAGATGATGTGAGAAAGAATACATTGATGCAAGTAGAGAAGAGCAGTATGGTAGAACAGTGATGAGACTGGTAAGCCATTGAAAAATAATGTATCATTGTAATAAATTTCTGTAAGAAAGTTTTATATCTCAGGGTGGTAGGGAGGTGCTAGGGAGGACTGTTTTCCTCAGAGTTTCAAGTGGGTAATTGAACATAGGGAGTTGTAGATTCCATCTGGTTGCAGACAGGAAAACTAGGGTGGTAGGGTGGTGCAAGGGACAACCATTGTTCTCTGTTATAGAGGTTGGTGCCTCTATGAATCGAAGTTGGTGCTTTCATCTAGTTGGCGCTGGAACACTCAAGGAGTTGGTGCCTCCTTCTAGTGGGTTCTAGAGAAACCAGAGAGTTGGTTCTCTCAATAGGTTGCAGCTTGTAAAACAAAGGTGGTAGCCTCACAAAGAGTTGGTGCTCATAAGAAAGACAATGTACAGAAAATAAAGACTACTTATCATATGAAGAAGAAGATTTTTCTCCCTTTATGGGTTTCCTCGGGAGTGTCTTTGTGTATTCTATGTGATTGATCAAATATTGTATATCTATGCATTTTAATTTATAAACAACACATTAAATAATAATCTAGAAAGATTTAGAAAATAAATTGAAAAGTTTCAAGCTTATATATATATAACTGATTCACCCCCCCCTCTTAGTTATTTTTCCAACAATTGGTATCAGAGTCATGGCCTTTGGGGTAGATCCATAAGCTTGATCATGACTAGTCATGAAGGAAGTTCAACTAATAGAGTCCCTTTGTTTGATGGAACAAACTTTTCCTTCTGGAAAATAAGGATGAGAACATATTTAACGTCCCTAGGTGTTGATGTTTGGGATGTCGTCGAAAATGGATATGTGAAGCCTATAGTCTTGGCCTCAAAAGATGATAAACTGGAGTTTAAATTTAATTAAAAAGCAATGAATTACATCCTCAATGGACTTGTAGAAGCCGAGTTTGTCAAAGTTATGCACCGTGATTCAACAAGAGTTATGTGGGACAAGCTGATAAGTAGTTATGAAGGTAATGAAAAGGTGAATGATGCAAAACTTTACACTCACAAACTTAAATTTGAGCAGTTAAATATGGATGAAGATGAAACTATAAGTAAGTACTTCTTACATATAGAATAACTTGTCAACACTATGAAAGGTCTAGGTGAAATGATAGATGAATCTTTTGTAGTCCAGAAAATATTAAGATCTCTTCCTGATATATTTAACTCAAAGGTCTCTGCTATAGAGGAAATAACTGATCTCAAAGAGTTGACACTAGATAAAATTCTTGGAACACTAAATTCTTATGAAATGGGAATCACCAAAGGCAAATCCATTACAAGGGAGGCATCCTTTAAAGAAAAGAAAAAAATAGAATCCGATATAGATGAGATTGAAGAAAATTTTGTGAGAAGACTGACGAAAGGATCAGGAAAATACAAAGGTAAACTGCCCTTCAAATGTCTCAAATATGGTAAGATAGGTCATTTTTCATCTAAGTGTCCTCACAAAATAAAAGATCAGACATATGATGTTGAATAAAAGCATAAACACAAGAAGGTCTATTGAGAGTATAATTTTAAGAAGAAAAGCCTTTGTGTAAACAATGATGACGATCCTTCAGATGATGAAGACAGTGACTCTTCTATTGAAAGTAAAATAAATGATGTCATGGTAATAGCCTTAGAATATCTAAATGATGAAGATAAAGGAAGTGAGTTCATTGATTGTGAATTAGTAGTAGATCTTGAAGGAGAACTTGTTAGTTCCATAGAAGAGATTGATAGAATTAGAGAAAAGAAAAGAAAACAAAAATGGTTACTACTCAGGTATGAGAAAACATGCAATGAACCATGTAAAGAAATTTATCTATTGAAATTTAAGTTAGAAGAAGCTAAGAGGATTGAGGACATCTTCACACAACAATTAAAGGAAGCCAAAACAAAAGGTGAAAAATTGGAAGCTGAAGTAGTGTCTGTCAAAAAAGATCTAGAGAAATATCAGGCCTTATATCATCAAAATCTGACAAGTATTAAAGCCTTAGAAGGATTATCCACCATTTTGAATCAACAAAGGAATCCAAATTTGAAAACTGGTTTGCGCTATGAAGAGGGATCAAGTAGTGGTCATCCAAGCAACAAAGAATCCATCAAGTTTGTCAAATCTACAACCATTGACAACAACAAACCTGTAGAAACAAAGGAAGATAATCAATCGCTAAGGAGGAGTGAAGAAAAAGGTGCAAGAACTGAATCTGTAGAAAAAATAAATAATACACGCTTTGCTCATGGAAATCATCATCATGGAAGAAATCTACCTACTCAAAGAACACAACCATTTTCCAAGTACAAAGATTTTTTCTATGGATATTGTTTTTACTGTTCTAACTTTGGCCACAAAGCTATAAATTGTTCGTTAAGATTTAGATATGAGCAATCAAGACACCCAAGGAATAAATATCTACCACAAAAGAATGAGACAACCAAGTAACAAACAAACAAAGACTACAAATCATGTGATAGCTAGGAAAAGGACGTAGATTAAACATAACAATCATGTGAAGGTGTTTGCATGCGGCTGTTGAGGTACATGCAAGACACTTTCTTTGAATTGGACACTACTCTTAATGATGAGCCGGTCCGAGTAAATATAAATAAGATGATATCCCTTCACACCATGAGGGTATCCAACAAAAATGCACTCAGTTCTTTGTGGATCAAGTGCCTTCCTCTTTTTAGAGGGAATCTGGGCCCATGCATGAGAACCAAAAATGCAAAAGTGGGTCATTTTTGGTTTGAGGCCACTACAAGCCTCGTAGGGGGTCTTATCCTTGATAGATCTATGGGGAGATCTATTTTGGATGTATGTTGCATAGTTACGTGCTTCAGCCCATAGTCTCCATGGTAGTGAATTTGCATGCAACATGCAAGATGCCATCTCCTTTAGAGATCTGTTTTTCCACTCAACAACTCCATTTTCTTGTGGAGTATAGGGAACTGTGTGCTGCAACTAGATCCCTACCTCATGGAAAATATTATGGATCACATTATTTACATACTCTCCCCCATTATCAGTTCATAGGACTTTGATCTTCTTTCTGGACTATGTCTCAACCAAAGCTTTGAAATCTTTGAGGTGTTGAAAGACCTCGTATTTTTGCCTGAGAAAGTAGATCCATGTAAAACGTGAGAAATTGACAACAAAAATGAGAACAAGCCTCGCTTTGTTGATCGATGGATGTGGAAAAGAACCCATGAGGTCATTGTGGATCATATCTAAAGGTGCATAAGCTCACAAAGACTTTCCCTTTTCGAATTTCTCTTGAGGGTGTTATCTGAGAACACATCCCTCACATACTCCCTTGGAGAAATGGATGTATGGTAGGCCATCAACTAATATATGCTTGCTAATATGTTGCATGTATCTGAAATTCAAATTTCCAAACCTTTCATGCCATATCCTACTACTTTCATCAGTATGAGTAAGTAGTAAAGAAGAATCAGGTTCAATGAATTTAGAAAATGTATACAATTTAGACTGATGATTTACCTCACCAGTTGCAAACCTAGATTTAGTTTTCATGTCATAGATTTCCACAACATTTGTTTTGAATACGAATCTCTTTCCAGTGTCATAATTCGTCATCTGATACACGGAGAGAAGGTTGACAGAAATCTTGGGAACATGCAGCACATTCTCGAAACTTTTGTTGGTGATTTCAATCCTTCCTTTGCCGGTAACTTCGACATAAGATTTGTTCCCCATTAGAATGAAAGGACCTTTGCTTGCATCCAAAGATGAATATACTACTTCTGAGGTACCATGTGATCGGGAGAGGAGTTGATGGAAATCAAGGAATGGCTAGAATTGCCTTTCTTGGAATTCAGATCATCTGGCCTCTTCCTCTTTTCACCCTCAGGGATGCGATCTCCAAGGTTGTTTTTCTGAAGTATCTAAGACATCAGATCTATTTGTTTTTGCATGCATGCAAATTCCGAATGGAATCCTTTGTGACAGTATGTGCATTTCTCTCCTTTTCTTCTCTTTTCTCCTTTGGATCTGAAGGCATCGGTGAATAGTTTTGTGTACCCTTCCTTCTTCGTATGTGCATGAGATTTCCACTTGTATTTGTCTTTAGATTTTTTATATTTGTTGCTTCCATCATGTAGAGTGAGTGCATGCATCGTTGGGCCTTTTATTGTGCCCATGTTGATGAGATTAGTTTTCTCTTGTGTCAAGGATTCGATAAAGTCCTCAAGAGAAGGCATCTTCCAGGTGGCTCTAGAGGTGAATTTGACTGTATGGAATGTAGATACAAATACATAAAATTTAGGACCAAGCTTGGAGATAATGGTGAGAACCATTTTTTTCTCCTCCGTCAATTTATCAACCCCGCAAGCTTTGAGTTGCGACAGTAAATCCTTGAATTTTGTAAAGAAATATTGGATATTGTTGAATATTTTTTGATCCAATGTGAGAAGCTACACCTCTAGAATTTGTCCCCTCATCTCATCCTATTTTCCAAAAATCCCTTCCAAGATTTTCTAGGCATCATTGCGAGTCTTACAAGAAGATATGTGAAAAAGGAGATCGGGAGAAATAAGACTGCAAATTGTATTGAGTGCCTCATCCATGCGATTTAAGTACTTGGATTTTTCTATGGTCGATGTCGGATCTGTATCTGTATTCATGGTTAACATATACAACCCTCTGTATCGGATATGTATCGCTATTTTCTCCTTCCATGCAAAATATTTTTACGGTGTAAGAATGAATTCTTTTTGGAATTCCATCTTTTCGTTGTCTTCAATCTTTTGTACCTGCAAATACTTTTGGTGTAGATTTTTCTTAGAAGTTTGTTGTCTCTGATACCATGTAAATATTTTGAACCTACACATAATAGATCTATCTAAACAATGATACACACATTTGCAGAGAGAATATAAGAAAGACGAAGAAGGAGAGAAAGAATGGAAGAATTCTCATTAACCATTGTGAATAATGAAATTTTTTCACATGATATACTTTGTATATCTCAATGAGTTCGAATTAAGGTGAACCAATGTGCCATAGTGTTGGTCTATAGAAATCTGGAAACACACCATCAATTATGGGAGTTAACTACCACCTATTATAGTCTCTCAGGCAGTTACGGTAGTGAGTTGCCACCTAGTTGAGTTAACTAGTCAACTAGTCTTCATTTAACTGACTGAACAAAGAGTAGTGAGGAGTTAACTCAGAGAATCAAGGATAATTTTCCACTCTAGTGATGATACCAAGGAAAGGTTGAATTAGCAGGTTGATGATCCCAATGTTCCATGGTGACAAAACCAATGCAACATCTAAACTCAACTCAACTAGTCAAACTGAAGTGTAAACTGAAAGAGAATATTTTCTAGGTGGATTATTATCCCCTAAATTATAGGAGAATGTATAATGACTAATTATAACTAATAAACAAGGAAAAATCTTAGGAAAAATACATCCTATGTGTGTGTGAAGTAACTCCAACACCCCCCCTGAACATCACTATGGTGAAAATAAAGATTGGGTCCTAACAATGAGGCCATGTTAGGTACCCAAACACAAATGATACACTGAAAATAAAGTGGGGAAAGAGGGAAAAACTCATGGGAAACCCCCCCCTCAAGGTACAATGTATGTAAAAATAAGAACTACAGTTCCTAGGAAACTGTTTCCTTCACTCCAATACGACCTCGCAGAGAATGGAATTTCTGCTCAGTGAAGGTCTTGGTGAAAATATTTGTCGTTTATTCTGCTGAAAGACAGAACTATAAGTCGATGATCCCCTCGTGTAATAATTCCTATATGTAGTGCATGTGGATCTCAATTTGCTTCATCTTCTACCTCTGAATTGGATCTCTACAGAACTTCAGAGTGCTCTAGTTGTCACACTAGATGACGATCGGCCGATGAAACTGAATGCCAAACTTAGTGAGAAAATGTTGTAGCCACATAGCCTGAATGGTTATGTTAACTACCCCTTTGTACTCTTACTCGGATGAAGATAGAGCAATGGAAGCCTTCTTATTGCTGGACCAATAGATAGGCCCAGAACCAAGACTAAGTGAGTAACCAGATGTGGAATTGTGATCAGTGTTATCGCCAGCCCAGTCGGAATCAGTAAACCCAATGAGATCTAATGTAGATTCTACTGCATAATGAATCCCAAAGGTGATGGTTCCATTTATGTATCGAAGGATATGATTTGCATCTTTCCAATGTAGCTCATGTGACTCTTGCATGAACTTGGAAACTATGCCAACTACATATGAGAGGTCTGATTTGGAGAGTGTGAGATACAATAGGCTCCCCACTAGCTGTCTATGTTGATACTGAGAGGGGGGTAAATTAGTATCAAGTACAATTTAAAACCTTTTTCAACTTATATTTAAACCATTCAACTATATCCAATGATAAATGAACAATAGTATAAGAGTTACACCAATACACCACAATACACCATGCACAATATATGAGAAATAATCAATAGTTATTGTTCAAGGGAAGTAATGACTTCCAAAGGTAGCTACATATTCCAAATGTAAAGGGAGGGATAAACCTCCAAGAGGAATATACAATCCTCCAATATCAAGAGATATTTTAACTCTCCATCCTTTCCCCTTCCTTCCACCTAAGAATATATGAGAGATAATAAAACTTTACATTAAATCATCACCATCAACCAATCATTACATAGAACCTGATAATGCTTCCTGAGACTTCTTCAATTTCTGCAATTCTTCAATTCTTGGAGTAATTTGATCCTTTATATAATATTACTCAATGTATTCTCTGAAACTCCTCCAATTTTCACTCCTTGAATCCTCCCCAAAAAGAGGTTATAGAAAGAATGGTAGACTTTATTCAATTTTGGTCTATTCATAAGACCCAACTTGTACAGAATGCGCCGTGCTCAATATTTAACATCTAATTCTGAACCTTGCACACATGAAACTACATTCCATAATATTTCCAATGGAAGTGGTTCCATTTCATTTGGATTCTGTATGAAGAGGCTATGACTTTTTTACCCGGAACAGTTGTTGATTGACTAGCTTCAGGACTGGTCACAAACCCTATCTTCCACAGAGTTTATCTCCATAATTATAGTAAATCAAGAGCTGAAATTTTTAGCTGAGGTACCTTGATATGTCTTCTCAATACCATAGCGATTTCACCATATGAATCGTTTTGAAAAAAAGTTATAGCAAAAATGGTAAGATGACCTGAAAATAACATACCTTAGAACACATCACCAAAAGACTTCATCCTCCCTTGAAATCTAGCCTTCTTTACTTCTTATTTCCTCTAAAATTTGACTTGTATAAAATGAATGTATAATAATGTTTATTTATACCATTTATGTCACTTCCTTTTAAAATTAGGGCCGACCTGAAAATTTCTTATTTTGTAATTCTTTTCTTTAATTATCTTCAGGGCCTACATGCACTTCCTTCTTCAATTCACTTTGTCATCTTCAAAAATTCATTTCTCCTCAACCATGAGGATCCACGTGACGTGCCACATACCAGAATAAAAAACATGATGTATACTATCCATTCATGGGTGTTTTATATGCATGTGCATTATCCTTCATGTCCAAATACCTTTATCAATCTTGCGGTCCAAAACCCATGACTAGGGTTGACATCAATGACAACAACCAATCTTCCAACAATCTCCCCCTTTGTCATTGATGACAACACTCATGCTCCCCCTATCATCATGATCCCAATTTATCTCTCCCTTTGACATCAATGGAAAAGGTTAGGGATTCTCCCCCTAAGTTTAATGGAAAAATGTAACTCTCTTCTTTGGGGTTGCTCCCCCTGAACATGTGGCACTCAATAATACTTCATCCTTATTTTTGGTCTTTGGGACATTTTCTTCCTTAGAATCCTTTTGTGTGGCTTCTGTCTTCTCTCTCTTCTTCATGTCTAGGATGTATATGTTGTTCGGTCTTCTTGTTGCAGTTGGAACCAATCTTCCTGAGTTATTTTCTCTGATTTTACATTTTTGGGAATCAAACGTAAGAGTGTATCCTTGATCACACATTTTACTAACACTGAGTAGATTATGATTCAAGTCTTCAACCAATAGAACATTCTTTACTTTTACATATTTTCTTCCAAGATCTACTACACCTTCTCCAAATATTTTGGCAGATGATTCATCTCCAAATGCAACATTGTCACCCTTTCTCTTCAAGATGATGAATTTGTCTTGATCCCCGGTCTTGTGTGAAGAACATCCACTGTCTATGTACCATTCATCTTCTTCTTTACATTCTTCAGTGGTCAATGCTATTCGACAATCTTCATTTTTTGGAATCTCTTTCCTTCTCCATACTGTGGTTGGCATAGGGACATCTTCATTCATATATCTGCAATCTCGTTCTTTGTGACCAAGATAATTGCAGTGGTAGCATACAATATTTTTGTCCATCAACGGGTAAAATGAATTACAACTTCTATTGACAAATCCAAAATTATTTCCATATCTTATGTTTACACCATTCATGTTTCTTGTGTATTTGAGAGGGGGGTTAATCAATATCAAGTACAATTTAAAACCTTTTTCAACTTATACTTAAACCATTCAACTATATCCAATGAGCAATGAAAAATAGTATAAGAGTTACACCAATACACCACAATACACCATGCACAATATATGGAAAATAATCAATAGTTATTGTTCAAGGGAAGTAATGTCTTCCAAAGGTAGCTATAGCTTCCAAATGTAAGGGGAGGGATAAACATCCAAGAGGAAGATACAATCCTCCAATATCAAGAGAGAGTTGAACTCTCCATCCTTTCCCCCTCCTTCCACCCAAGAATATATGAGAGATATTAAAACTTTACATTAAATCATCACCATCAACCAATCATTACATAGAACCTGATAATGCTTCCTGA
>ML821951.1:50019-69680 GCA_009831015.1 Picea engelmannii
GTATTCTCTGAAACTCCTCCAATTTTCACTCCTTGAATCCTCCCCAAAAAGAGGTTATAGAAAGAATGGTAGACTTTATTCAATTCTGGTCTATTCAGAAGACCCAACTTGTACAAAATGCCCCGCACTCAATATTTAACATCCGATACTGAAAATTGTACAAAAAAAAACTACATTCCGTATTATTTCCAATGGAAGTGGTCCCACTTCATTTCAATTCTGTATGAATAAGGTAGGAATGTTTTACCCGGAACACCTGTTTATTGACTAGCTTCAGGAATGGTCACAAACCCTATCTTCCACAAAGTGTATCTCCATAATTATAGCAAATCAAGAGCTGAAATTTTTACCAGAGGTACGTTGATATGTCTTCTCAATACCATAGCTATTTCACCATATGAATCATTCTATAAAACAAGTTATAGCAAAAATGGTAAGATGACCTGAAAATAACATACCTTAGAACACATCACCAAAAGACTTCATCCTCCCTTGAAATCCGGCCTTCTTTACTTCTTATTTCCTTTGAAATTTGACTTGTATAAAATGAATGTATAATGATGTTTATTTATACCATTTATGTCACTTCATTTTAACATTAGGGCCGACTTGGCACTTTCTTATTTTGTAATTCTTTTCTTTAATTATCTTCAGGGCCTACATGTACTTCCTTCTTCAATTCACTTTGTCATCTTCAAAAATTCATTTCTCCTCAACAATGAGGATCCACGTGGCATACCACATACCACCGGAAACAATATGATGTATACTATCCATTCATGGGTGTTGTATATGCATGTGCATTTTCCTTCATGTCCAAATACCTTTATCAATCTTGCGGTCCAAAACCCATGAATAGGGTTGACATCAATGACAACAACCAATATTCCAATAGTATATATAGTGTGTTGTCAACTGGTGGAGTCTCCCCACCATCCTCAAGTTTGACTCCTGATAGGAAAGGAGTTGGAGCGCAGTATGTCACGTGAAATCTCTCAAGAATATCTCGTGCATACTTGGCCTGAGACAACTTGATTCCTGATGCATCCTGACTGATCTCGAGTCCAAGGAAGAAGTGTAGAGAAACCATGTTCGTCACCAAAAAACTTTTATGTAGAATCCTCTTGACTGCAACAATCAATGAATTTGAGCACCTGGTGATCAGCAAATTATCGACATACAGAACTAAAAGTAGAAGGGAATCAACCGTCCTGAACATGTAGACATTCGGGTCTAATTTACAATGTACAAAGTTTTGTGACAATAGGTAGCAGTCCATCTTGGCATACCATGCCCTCAGATCTTGCTTGAGGCCATAAAGTGACTTCTTCAGTAGATAGACCTGTTAAGTACCTATATTAGATCTGCAAATATACTTCAATAATACCAAGAATAAGCCATAAACCATTCACCATAACATGAACACAAGAAATAGAGAAAACCTTTGAGGTAGTGTAACACCATATATTAATCCTTATGGAATGATAAAACTCCTCAAGCAATCCTTGCTTGTACAATCACAATATTATTCACTATGTTTCATTACATTGCTTACACCTTTTTATATAGTTCTCCCTATCTCCTAGGAACCTTCTAGAGAGCCGTCTCACATTTATTACATCCAACTACCATAGTGGGCCTTTATTAATATAGTGGACCTACTCCATCTTACATTGAATGACCACATTCTCATATATTAAATGACTTCCACTAATAACACATAACTACATTCCCATTGGGTACCTCCCTAGGTACCCCATATTACCTCCCTAGGTATACTACATTCCATCCCTATTCACATGTTTCGTCCTCAAAACATGAGAAGAAACCATACAATATGACCGACTAAGCAATGTAGCCAACTGGTAACAAGTATGACCATCCATCCATCCCAATGGAAGTCGAACATGATGTCTATCTACTACCTTTCCACCCTCATCTTGCTCTACATCATGTCGGGGTTGCCATGGGATTGTTTCTATAGCTTGAGCTCTTCCCGTAGTGCTGGTAGTCCCCCATGCACCTCTTGATCGATTTCATGTCTTGTTCCCTTCTGGTGCATAAATGTGTTGATGCACACGCCCTTGCCTTGATGTATTTTTTGTCTCTATATGATGTGGATGGTGATATACAACAACTATGGGAATTTGTTCCTTTTTCTTCAAATATGCAATAACTTGTGCCTTTGAGTCAGTGACCTCCTTAGCTTCCTAATTATGTCCTTCTTGTAGTTTTGCTTCATCTCCTTCTGCAGATTTTTCCTCTGATTCAACTTCAAACTCGGTAATAACTTCTTTGCTAGCTTCCATGGGCCCATCTTTCTTACTGAGAGACACATCCTGCAGTGTGATTTTGTTTTTCTTGTACCACAACTTAAAAAACTTCTTTTTCACATTAATATTAATAATACCCACTGATTCTATCCAAGGATATCCCAAAACAATATCCACTTCATCCATATCCATAGCATAAGAATCCGAATGCAACACATATTTATCCATGGTAATTTTCAAATCTTTAAAAATTTGAACATTTTCACCCTCAACCTGTGTGCTTTGAATATTATTTATTAGAACTATGGATGATTTTAGGGGCTAAATTTCGCTCATGGGCTAATTTTCCATGTTTTTTTCCAAAAACGAGATTCTCTATTTTAAAAATAATTCGCCCAAATTCTATAGAATACAATTATTTTACCTTAAAAATAGGCAAAATTTTATAAAAACTATATAAAATGCTTATAAATTTGAATATTTTTACAAAAATATCACCAGACATTTATAGTTGGCATATGAAGGATTAGTAATATTCACCAATTTTTCTACATTTTAAAACAAATTTCCATCCTTAAAATCATCCCTGATTGGAACTTGCAATATATTAACCAACTAAACATTGATAAAATTATGCATCCAACTAGGGTTAATAGAAACAATGATATTTTCTTTATGAATACAACCATGAACCTGCAATATAGATTTGTCACATGAAAATAAACACTTGGTTCTCTCTATATCCTTATTTTTTCCATGAGACCACTTGTCTAACAATATTTTTTCAAATTCTTCATTGGACAGTGTCATCATCTCCTTATAATCAAGCGATTTCCACCAAATGGCAGCATCACCTTGCAATTTGAGATCTACCCAATGGGGCCAATTCTCTTCCCATGATGACTTTATTTATTTAATGAATGCTTCAATACTAGGGCCATCACATTTCCCTGTAAAATACATCTTGCTATGAAAAACCCCAAAAATAGAACAATAAGTTACGGTAGAAAATCGCGGTTTTCTCTGGAAAAACCTTGAAAAACTATTGAATTTAAAATGCTCATAACTCTACTTCTTGAACTCTGTTGCGGCTGATTTCATTTTTTAAATTGGGTATTTTTTTAAGAGGAATTAAAATACCAAATTTATTTTTGCCAAATTCATCTCGTAAAGCTTCAAATCTGAACCTAAAGTGTGTCGCCCTCTTTTTCTTCCCTAGAAACAATTCTGTAAAAAAATAAAAAAAAGTCTTCCATTCTTTGGCCAAGGAAAGTGCTCTGATACCAATTGTTAAGTACCCATATCACATTTTAAAATATACTTCAATAGTACCAAGAATAAACTATAAACCATTCACCATAACATGAACACAAGAAATAGAGAAAACCTTTGAGGTAGGGTAACACCATATATTAATCCTTATGGAATGATAAAACTCCTCAAGCAATCCTTGCTTGTACAATCACAATATTATTCACTATGTTTCATTACATTGCTTACACCTTTTTATATAGCTCTCCCTATCTCCTAGGAACCTTCTAGAGAATCTTCTCACATTTATTACATCCAACTACCATAGTGGGCCTTTATTAATATAGTGTACCTAGTCCACCTTACATTGAATGACCACATTCTCATATATTAAATGACTTCCACTAATAACACATAACTACATTCCCATTGGGTACCTCCCTAGGTACCCCATATTACCTCCCTAGGTATACTACAATACCAAAGATGAGTCCTGCATAAATCCCTGGGGCTGCTCCATGTAGATCTCCTTAGAGAGATCACTGTGAGGAGATGCATTCTTCACATCCATCTGATGGACTTCCCATACCTTGGCCATCGTAATGGAAAGTTCCAATCATATGGAATCCATCATCGCTACTGGAGCGAAGGTCTCATCATAGTCAATACCATGAACCTACTGAAAGCCTTTAGCGACAAGGCTGGCTTTGTAACTGTTGATTTGTCCATCCACTGTGTTCTTGGTCCTGTAGACCCATATGCATCTGACAAGTTTCCTCCTAGAAGGAAGGGGAACTAGATCCCAAGTCTAGCTCTCGAGGAGGGAGTTATACTCCTCCTACATGGCGAATTCCCAAAAGGGATTTCCAGCAGCCTCACCATAAGACTGTGGATCTGAAGACTGAACCATGAAAATATTCTTGGAAGGCAATGGTTTAGTGGAAGTGAGTGCAATAGGAGGCTCCTCAAAATCATATCAATTCCTCCTAGTATCAGTTGGATCACCTACGAGATCCCCTGCATCCTGAAGAGTAGTATGTGCCCACTTGGGCCTTTGCTCTGGCTCTACAACTGCATCTAGATGCTATGAATCTACATCTAATTGTATTGACTCTGACTCTGAATATGAATCCTCTGAGTCCTCTAAATCAGAACTCTCATCTGAAGAAGAGTCGACATGTGCATGCTCATCATCTTCGACAGTGGAAGAATGAAGGTGTTTGCATGCGACTGCTGAGGTACATGCGAGAAACTTTCCTCAAATTGGACACTATGCTCAATGATGAGCCAGTCTGAGGAAAGATAAATAATTCGATATCCCTTCACACTGTCATGGTATCCAACAAAAAAGCACTCAGTTCTCTTTGGATCAAGTTCCTTCCTCTTTTCAAAGGGAATCTGAGCCCATGCATGAGAACCAAAAATCCGAAAGTGGGTCACTTCTAGTTTGAGGCCACTCCAAGCCTCGTAGGGGGTCTTATCCTTGAAATATCTATGGGGAGATCTGTTTTGGATGTATGTTGCACAGTTAAGTGCTTTGTCCCATGGTCTCTGTGGTAGTGAATTTGCATGCACCGTGCAAGATGCCATCTCCTTTAGAGATCTGTTTTTCCTCTCAGCAACTCTGTTTTGTTGTGGAGTATAGGGAACTATGTGCTGCAACTAGATCCCTACCTCATCGAAAATAATATGGATCTCATGATTTACATATTGTCCCCCATTATCATTTTGGAGGACTTTGATCTTCTTTTTGGACTATGTCTCAACCAAGGCTTTGAAATTTTTGAGGTGTTGAAAGACCTCATATTTTTGCCTGAGAAAGTAGATCCATGTAAAACATGAGAAATCGTCAACAAAAATGAGAACAAACCTCACTTTCTTGATCGATGGATGTGGAAAAGGACCCATGAGGTCATTGTGGATCATATCTAAAGGTGTCAAAGTCACTGAGACTTTCCCTTGTCAAATTTCTCTTGAGGGTGTTTTTCGAGAACACATCCCTCACATACTCCCTTGGAGAAATGGATGCCTGGTAGACCATCAACTAATCTATTCTTGCTAATTTGTTGCATGTATCTAAAATTGAAATGTCCAAACCTTTCGTGCCATATCCTACTACTTTCATCAGCATGAGTAAGCAGTAAAGAAGAACCAGGTTCAATGAATTCAGAAAATGTATACAATCTAGACTGATGATTTACCTCACCAGTTGCAACCCTGGAGTTGGTTTGCATGTCATATATGTCCACAACATTTGGTGTGAATATGACTCTCTTTCTAGTTTCGTAATGTTGGAAAAATGAGAGGGGGGGTGAATCAGTTGTTACCATGCTTAAACAATAATGTTTATTTAAAATTCTTTGTAGAGCACTTAATGACAATCACAATAATGCAAGGAAGTAAGCAATAGAACATTCAGCATCATTTTCACATGTGAAATATACAGAGACAAATATTTCTTGAGGAAACACATAAAGGGTTAAAACCTCTTCTTCTTTATATGATAAGTAATCTTTACATTCTGTACATTATCATACATATGAGCTCCAACTCATTGTGAGGCTACAACCTCTATATTGCAAGCTTCAACTTGTTGAGAGAACCAACTCTCTGTTTTCTCTAGCACCTACTAGAAGAAAGAACCAACTCCCTGGTTTCTCTAGCACCCACTAGAAGGAAGCGCCAACTCCCTAAATGTTCCATCTCCAACTGGATGGAAGCACCAACTTCCAGTCACACAGGCACCAACCTATACAACAAAGAACAACAGTTCTCCCTTGCGCCACCCTGCCACCCTGGTTTCTCTGGCTGCAACCAGATGGAATCTACAACTCCCTATGTTCAAGCACCCACTTGAACCTCTGAGGAAAACAGTCCTCCCTAGCACCTCCCTACCACCCTGAAATATAAATTTTTCTATCTATAAATTTATCACAGTGATACAATATTTATTGTTGGCTTAATAGGCTTATCATTGTTATGCTATGCTGCTCTATTCTCCTGTATGAGTGTCTCTCTGTCTACATCTTCTTACAATTTTTGGTCTTCTGTTTTTCTCTACTAGAGCACCTCAGCCTTCCTTTAGTGTCTCACTGTCTTGCTGCACACATGCCTTATGCTTTTTGTGCTTCTTCCTTTTCTACTCTGTGCGCCATGTGCCTTCAATGCACCATTCCTCTTCTCTATATTTCAGCTGCTGCACACTCCTTCTACATTCTTGAATCCCCCTCAACAGCAACAACACCATCTCTTCTTTGTTCATCATACTTATAGTCTTTGTGCACCTTGTGCATGCTATCTCACATTGCTTCTGCATGCTTTGTCCATGTCGAGTGCTCTGCCTGATCATCATGGCCACTCTTCAGCTTATCTGGCTATTTAACCCATGTGTCGATCATCACTAGGCATTATACTGAGATTCCTTAGCCTGTCTCACAGTTGAGACTCTTTGTCTTCTCTATCAAAGTCAGTTGATCCTCTCTATTGCAGTTACAGGCTTCAACAGTCTTCCATTTGTTAATCACCTCTAAGAATAGTCTTCATTCCACTGGAAGATGCCTCAAGCCTCTTCATCTTATCTGATGATCACACTCAGTCCTGTTTGATTCCTCTGGTAGAAGCCATCAGTTATTTCTAGCAGTTACACTCTGAAGTGCAACAGTAGCGCTTCGATCATACTTAAATTCACCTGCAACATTGGATTGGATCCGTAGGATCTTGCGTTTATTTTTCATTTCGGCATTTGAAAATTTTGGCATTCTTGTGGTGAAGAGTCTCGATTATCCATGTCCCAAACTCCAAAATGGAGCTTGTCTCTTCGATCTCTTCTCTACATCTCTTTGACGATGTGACCACCGGTGGTATCCAAGGCCTACACCAAAAAGGTGTTTTCACATTTCGCATTTCGACATTTCGCATTTTGTAATTTCGGGACTCCTTTGATGAAGAGTCTCAACTCTTGACTCTTCCAACTCCCGATATATGAACCTCTGAAATGGAGTTGGATCAATGGTCCACAATCTTGATGATTCGATGGTCCAGACCTCTTCATGATTTCGCATATCGCGATTTCGGCATTCTTTATGTGAGAGTTCTTGACAACTCCAAGTCCCGGTATCCGAAACTCCGAAATGGAGTCAGATCAACATCATTTTAGCATTTAGCATTTTGTTGTTTTGGGACTCCTGTGGTGAAGAGTATCAGCGCTTAACTCCTCCAACTCTCGGTATCCAAAGTTTCAAAATGGAATCAGATCAAAGATCCGGTATTTCCTTGTTTCGTATTTTGGCGATTCGGAATTTCGACACTCTTGTGGTGAAGTGTTTTGACACTTCAACTCCCGATATCTGGAACTCCAAAATGGATTTATTTCCTGGTATGCGAAACTCTTTGTTGGTGTGCCTATTTTAGGATTTCGATGTTTCTCTTTTTGCAACTTCGGGACTCTTGTGTTGAAGAGTCTCGACTCTTGACTTCTTAACTTCTTAATTTCCCGGTATCTGAAACTCTTTGTTGGTGTGCCTATTTCAAGATTTCGTGGTTTCGCATTTTGCGACTTCGAGACTATTGTGTTGAAGAGTCTCGACTCTTGACTTCTAAATTTCTCGGTATCCGAAACTCTGAAATGGAGTTTATTCTTCTGATCTTTCCATGCCATTATCCCTGCATTGTTGATCTTCCTTGCTTGCCTATTTGCCATCAAATGAACAAGCACACTCTTGTACTCTGCGTGCACCATTGCACTTTCTCTTCTGAGCTTACATTGTTCTTGTTTTTCCATCGCTGCATACTTTGATCTTTCCATCAATGACAAGCACACCTTCCTGATAAACATGTCAACAATATCCCCCTTTGGCATTGATGGCAACCCTGAATGGCTACGCTAATTTGTTTGGACTTCCAACTGTAGCATCTAGTCCAGACCACTCCTTTTCTCCGCCTTTGACATCAATGTCAAAGAAAACATGTTCCCCTAGGTTGTTGCAGTATTTTTAGGAGATATCAGATATTCAATCAATACAAAACTCCCCCTAACAAGATGGACTCTCTTAGGTGTGAGACGGGATGACACCTAGCTTCTGTCGGAGATATTCAAATGGTGTCTTGGCTAGAGTTTTAGTAAAGATGTCTGCAATTTTTTCTATGGTTGGAATGTAATGGACCTGAACAACCTGATTGGTGATCTTCTCTCTCAGAAAATGGTATTTTATGGGAATATGCTTGGTCTTGGAGTGGAATACAAGATTCTTAGACACACTTATGGCACTAGTGTTATCACAATGAATTCGGATCGATGCTGCATATTTTACCTCCAAGTCTGCAAGTGTCTGAATCATCCATACTACTTGAGTGCAACATGTAGCAACAGCAATGTACTCAGCCTTTGTAGTTGATAAAGAAATGGAACCTTGCTTTTTACTAAGCCATGCTACTAATGAGTCACCCAGGAAGAATTCTCCTCCACTGGTGCTTTTTCTCTCATCAATACAATTTTCCCAATCTGCATCTGAATAAGCATTTAACTAAAAATTCTGATTTTTAGGATACCACAGACCATAAGTCATTGTTTCTTTCAAATACCTAAATATCCTTTTGACAAATTGCAAATGAATTTGTTTAGGTGCAGACTAATATCTTCCTACCATTCCAACAACATGAATTATGTCTGGGTGAGATGGTGTGATGTACAACAAGCTGCTTATCATTGACCTATATGAACTTTGATCAACATCAAGTAAGTCATCATCCTTGCTTAATTTGCATCCAGTAACCATAGGTGTACCCACAGGTTTAGAATCTTCCATTTGAAACATTTTCAACATTTCTCTTAGATATTTTTCTTGAGAAATGAACATCCCTTCATGCCTTTGAGTAATTTGTAGACCAAGAAAAAATGACAGCTAACCTATCATAGACATTTCAAACTCAGACTCCATGGAAGAAGTAAACCATTGTACCAATGAATCTTTATTACATCCGAAGATGATGTCATCTACATAGACCAACACAATGAGAAAATAATTACCCTCTGTTTTGATATATAGATTGTTGTCAATTGTTCCTTTCTTGAACCCTTTTTCTTTGAGATACATATCTAGTCTGTGATACCAGGCATGAGGGGCTTGTTTTAACCCATATAAATCTTTCTTCAGCTTTCATACTAAGTCAGGGTTATCAGACAGTTCGAAACCCTCTGGTTGTTCCATATAGACTTCTTCATTTAAATCTCCATTTAGAAAAGATGACTTGACATCCAATTGATAAACTTTAAACCTTTTATGACAAACATAGGCAAGAAATATTCTGATAGCTTCTAATCTTGCTACAGGTGCAAAAGTTTCATCAAAATCCAGTCCTTCTATTTGAGCATAGCCTTTATAGACCAATCTTGCTTTGTTCCTGACAACTTATCCCTACTCATTCAACTTATTCTTAAAGATCCATTTGGAACCAATAATATTTTCACCTTCAGGTCCATGAACCATCTCCCACGTATTGTTTTTCTCAATCTGATCAAGTTCATCATTCATTTCTTTAAACCAATGGTCATCTTTGCTATATTCATTAAAATTCTTGGGTTCCAGCATGGATATGAAAGCTATATGTGATTTCTTGGTATTTTTGATTATTTTTCTCCTGGTTTGTACACCTTTGTCTTTTTCACCAATTATCTGACTTGCAGGATGATTCTTTTGAGTGATTCTGGAGGAGGAATTTGAAGAAGCCTGTTGATTTGAGTCTGTCTGAGTATTGGTGTCTTCATCTGATTTAGACTCTTCATTTTCTGATTCTTGGACCTGTTCATCTTCAACTTTAGCTGTGTCCTTTGTATAAGACTCATTATTGTACACCTCTCTTGCTGGGATTACTTCATCAACTTTTACGTCAATACAGTCAACCATTTTATGCAGCCTCTTATTATAGCATCTGTATCCTTTATTGTTTGTAGCATATCCTAAGAAGATACCTTCATCATCCCTGTCATCATATTTTCCAAGGTTCTCATCATTATTCTTTATGTAACATTTACTCCCAAAGACTTTGAAGTGTTTGATTGAAGTAGGTCTCCCATACCACAGTTCATAAGGTGTCTTATCACTTTGTGGTCTGAGGTGGGCTTTGTTAAGAACATGGATTGTTGTGTGTATTGCTTCTACCTAGTAGGTTTGACCAATGTTCTTCTCATTCATCATTGACCTGGCCATTTGTTGCATTGTTCTGTTTTGCCTCTCAACTACTCCATTTTGTTGTGGAGTTCTTGGGATTGTGTATTCACTCTTGATCCCATGCTTATCACAAAATTTCTTGAAATCACTTGAAATAAATTCTCCTCCTCTATCTGATCTTACTGCCTTTAACCTCTTGCCTGTTTGATTCTCAGTTAAAGCCTTAAATATTTTAAACTTCTCAAATGCTTCATCTTTTTCCTTAAGAAAGGCAACCCAGGGAAGTCTAGAGTAATCATCAATAATCAGCATGAAGTATTTTTCTCTCCCTGTGCCTTCCTGTCTTGATGGTCCACATAAATCCATATGAACTAGTTGGAGTGGTCTCTCTGTTGAAGTAAAGCTCTTGGACTTAAACAGTGTCCCGGTTAGCTTTCCTACTTGGCAGGGTTTACACATAGAATCTTGGGGTTTTGATATTCTCAGAAGATCTTTTACTGCCTCAAGATTTTTGAGCTTGATTAAGTGGTCAAAATTTATATGTCCAAGTCTCCTATGCCATAACCAAATTTCATCATGTTTTCTTAGATGACACTCTTCTCTATCTTCTTTTAGCACATATACATTATTTTCTATCCTTATGCTTTTGGCCACCACTTGTCCTGAGTTTGCAGACTTTATCTTGCAGTCCTTGGATGTGAACACCACTTTGCATCCTTTGTCACACATTTGACTTACACTGAGCAGATTGTGTTTCAACCCATCTACAAGAAAAACATTTTGGGCTTTCCCTTTTCCATTACTTAAAATCACCATCCCTTTACCCTTTATTTTACCTGGAGCATCATTTCCAAAGGTTACGTTTCCTGATTTGCTTTCACTTAGAGATAGAAACTTACCTTTGTCTCCCATCATATGTTTGGAGCATACACTGTCTATATACCAAGGTTTTGTTTGTCTTTGAGATGACAATACTAATCCACACTTGTCACTTTCTTTATTCTTCCAAACCTTGACATTTTCAGCAGGAGAATTCAAATATGGTTCATAGTTCCTTAAGCGACAATCACAAGATTTATGTCCATAGTTATGACAAATTTAACATTCTGGTTCATTGAATAAAGTATCATAACGATTGTTATTCTTAACCTATGTCCTTTTCCCATCCATCAAGTGATTTGCAGTTTGTGGTGGTTTGTTACTTGGTTGTCTCATTCTTTGTTGTGGAAGATATCTATACCTTGAATGTCTTGATTGCTCATAATTTAATTTTAAAGAACAATTTATAGCTTTATGACCAAAGTTACAACAGAAGAAACAATACCCATAGAAAAAACGTTGGTACCTAGAAAATGGCTGTCTTCTTTGAACAGGCCAATTTCTTCCATGCTGATGATTTCCTTGAGTAGGTAGTGCATTATTTTTTTGTTCTATAGATTCAGTCCTGACACATTTTTCTTTATTCCTCCTGGGTAGTTGATTGTCCTCCTTTGTTTCTGCAGGTTTGTTGTTGTGATTGGTTGTAGATTTGACAAAATTGATCGATTCTTTGTTTCTTGGTTGACCACTGCTTGATCCCTCTTCAGAACCCAAACCAGTTTTCAGCTTTGGATTCCTTTGTTGCTTCAAAATGGTGGCTAATCCTTCTGAGGCTTTGATACTTGACAGATTCTGATGATACAAGGCTTGAAACTTCTCCAACTCTTTCCTAGTTTTCACTACTTCTTCTTCCAAAGCTTTACATATTGCCTTCCTTTCTGATAACTGTTGTTTCAGAATTTCCTTGATTTTCTTTGCCTCTTCTAATTCTACTTTTAGAAAGGCAAAGTCTTCATCAGGCTGTTTACTGTCTTTCACGAACTATATCAGTAATTGTTTTTTCTTTTTGTTCTTAATTCTGAGTCTGTCAATCTCTTCCAGTGCACTGATCAGTTCTCCTTGCATATCAACCACAGCTTCTTCTTCATTAGCCTCACTTCCTATGATTTTATTATCATAATCCTCTTTGGCCATAAGTATGAAGTCATTTATTTTATCTTCAATGGAGGAGTCATTGTCTTCATCATCTGAAGGATCATCACCATTGTTTACACAAAGACTTTTCTTCTTAAAATTATTCTCTTTAAAGAAATTTTTGTGTTTGTGCTTCTCCTCATCATCACATGTCTCATCCTTTCCTTTGTGAGGACATTTATTTGCAAAATGACCTATCTTACCACAGTTGAAACATTTGAAAGGCAGTTTACCTTTGCATTTTCCTGATCCCTTCTTCTGTCTCTTCACGAATTTTTCTTCAATTTCATCAGGCTCAGAATCCTCATTCTTATCTACTTTGAATGATGCTTCTCTGGAGGTGGGTTTATGTTTAACTATTCTCATTTCATATGCAGTCAATGTTCCTAGAAGTTGATCAAACTCCAAGGTTTTTAGATCATTAAGTTCTTCTATAGCAGAAACCTTTAGGTTGAACCTATCTGGTAGAGATCTCAAAATTTTCTGAACTAAAGAAGGTTCCTCAATTTTTTCACCAAGTGCTTTCATTCCATTTACCAGTTCTTCAACTCTCAGAAAGTATTTTCCAACAGTTTCATTTTCTTTCATCTTCAGCTGTTCAAACTGTACTCTATAGATTTTAAGCTTGGCGTCCTTTACCTTCTCATTACCTTCATAACTGCTAATGAGTTTGTCCCACATTTATTTGGTCGTTCCTAGGTGCATAACTTTTACGAATTCTGATTCTGCAAGCCCACTCAAGATAGCATTCACAGCCTTAGCGTTGAAGCTAAATTCTAGCTTGTCATCCTTACTAGCTAGTACAACTGGCTTTACATAACCAGTATCTACCACATCCCAGACATTTGCACCTAAAGCCATTATGTAAGTTCTCATTCTAACTTTCCAGAAGGCAAAGTTTTTTCCATTGAATAGAGGGGCCTTATTGGTTGAATTTCCTTAATGGCTTGACATGTTTAAGCTATAGGATCTACCCTTAGATAAAAGGGGTCGAATCTGATACTAATTGTTCGACAACTGAGAGGGGGGGTGAATCAGTTGTTACCATGCTTAAACAATAATTCTTATTTTAAATTCTTTGCAGAGAACTTAATGAAAATAATGCAAGGAAGTAAGCAATAGAACATTCAGCATCATTTTCACATATGAAATATACAGAGACAGATATTTCTTGAGAAAACCCATAAAGGGTAAAACCCTCTTCTTCTTTATATGATAAGTAATCTTTACATTATGTACATTATCATACATATGAGCTGCAACTCATTGTGAGGCTACAACCTATGTATTTCAAGATTCAAGTTGCTTAGAGCACCAACTCTCTGTTTTCTCTAGCACCTACTAGAAGGAAGCACCAACTCCCTGGTTTCTCTAGCACCCACTAGAAGGAAGCACCAACTCCCTAAATCTTCCAGCTCCAAGTGAATGGAAGCACCAACTTCCAATCACATAGGCACCAACCTGTACAATAGAGAACAACAGTTCTCCCTTGCACCACCCTGCCACCCTGGTTTCTCTGGCTACAACCAGATGGAAGCTACAACTCCCTGTATTCAAGCACCCACTTGAACCTCTGAGGACAACAGTCCTCCCCAGTGCCTCCCTACCACCCTGAAATATAAAGTTTTCTATCTATAAATTTATCACAATGATACCATATTTATCATTGGCTTACCAGGCTTATCACTATTCTATTATGCTTCTCTGTTCTCCTGTATCAGTGTCTCTCTGTCTGCATCTTATTACAATTTCTGATCTTCTGTTTTTCTCTACCAGAGCACCTCAGCCTTCCTTTAGTGTCTCACTATCTTGCTGCACACATGCCTTACGCTTTCCATGCTTCTACCTTTTCTGCTCTGTGCGTCATGTGCCTTCAATGCACCATTCCTCTTCTCTATATTTCAGTGACTGCACACTCCTCCTTCTACACTCCTGAATCCCCCTCAACAACAACAACACCATCTCTTATTTGTTCAACATACTTATAGTCTCTATGCACCTTGTGCATGCTATCTCACCATGCTTCTTCATGCTCTGTCCATGTCGAGTGCTCTTCCTGATCATCATGGCCACTCTTCAACTTATCTGGTTGTTTAACCCATGTGTCCATCAGCACTGGGCATTATACTGAGATTCCTTAACTTGTATCACAGTTGAGACTCTTCATCTTCTCTATCAAAGTCAAGATGATCCTCTCTGTTGTAGTTACAGGCTTCAACACTCTTCCATCTGTCAATCACCTCTAACAATATTCTTCATTCCACTGGAAGATGCCTTGAGCCTCTTCATCTTCTCTGATGATCACACTTAGGCCTGTTTGATTCCTCTGGTAGAAGCCATCAGTCGTTTCTAGCAGTTACACTCTAAAGTGCAACAGTAGCCCTCTGATCATACTTAAATTCACCTGCACCATTGGATTGGATCCATAGGATCTTGCGTTTATTTTGCATTTCGGCATTTCAGAATTTCAACATTCTTGTGGTAAAGAGTCTCGATTCTCCATGTCCCAAACTCCAAAATGGAGCTTGTCTCTTCAAGCTCTTCTCTACAGCTCTTTGACGATGTGACCACCAACGATGACCAAGGCCTACACCAAAAAGGTGTTTCCACATTTCACATTTCGTAATTTCAGGACTCCTTTAATGAAGAGTCTCAACTCTTGACTCTTCCAACTCCCGGTATCCGAACCTCCGAAATGGAGTTGGATCAATGGTCCACACTCTTAATGATTCGATGATACAAATCTCTTCATGATTTCGCATATCGTGATTTCGGCATTCTTGATGTGAGAGTTCTTGACAACTCCAAGTCTCGGTATCCGAAACTCCGAAATGGAGTCGGATCAACAACATTTTGGGGTTTCACATTTCACCGTTTCGAGACTCTTGTGATGAAGAGTCTCAGTTCTTAACTCCTCCCACTCTCGGTATCTGAAGTTCCAAAATGGAGTCGAATAAAAGATTCGGTATTTGCTTGTTTCACATTTCGGTGATTCATCATTTCGACACTCCTGTGGTGAAGTGTTTCGACACTTCAACTCCTAGTATCTGGGACTCCGAAATGGAGTTATTTCCTAGTCTACGAAACTCTTTGTTGGTGTTCCTATTTCGGGATTTTGGAATTTCTCATTTCGTGACTTCAATACTCTTGTGTTGAAGAGTCTCAACTCTTGACTTCTCAATTTCCCTGTATCCGAAAATCTTTTTTGGTGTGCCTATTTCAGGGTTTCGCATTTCGCAACTTTGGGACTCTTGTCTTGAAGAGTCTCGACTCTTGACTTCTCAATTTCCCAATATCCGAAACTCCAAAATGGACTTTATGCTTCTGATCTTTCCATGCCATTATCCCTGCATTGTTGAGCTTCCTTGCTTGTCTGTTTGTCATCAAATGAACAAGAACACTCTTTCACTCTGTGTGTACCATTGCACTTTCTCTTCTAAGCTTACGTTGTCCTTGTTTTTCCATCGTTGCATACTATGATATTTCCATCAATGACAAGCACACATGCCTGATAAACATGCCAACATGTAATTCATCATCGGATACATGGAGAGAAGGTTGACAGAAATCTTGGGAACATGCAACACATTCTAGAAACTTTCATTGGTGAGTTCAATCCTTCCTTTGCTGGTGACTTTGATAGAAGAGTTGTCCCCCATCAAAATGGGAGGACCTTTACATGCATCCAAAGAAGAATATACTGCTTTTGAGGCAGCCATGTGATGTGATGCTCCTGAATCTACGATCCAAGCATCGAGAGAGGAGTTGATGGCAATCACGACATGGCTAGAATTGCCATTCTTGGAAATCAGATCTTTTGGATTCTTCTTCTTTGCACCCTCGGGGATGCGATCTCCAAAGTTGTTTTGCTGAAGTATCTAAGACATCAGATCTATTTGTTTTTGCATGAATGTGGATTCTGAATGGAATCATTTGTGACAGTATGTGCATTTCTCTCCTTTTCTTCCCTTTTATCCATTGGATCCAAAGGCATCAGTGAAGGGTTTTGTGTACCCTTCCTTCTTTGTATGTGCATGAGATTTCCACTTATCTTTATCTTTACATTTTTTATATTTTTGTCTACCATCATGCATAGTGAGTGCATGCACCCTTAGGCCTTTGATTGCGCCCATGTTGATGAGCTTAGTTTTCTCTTGTGTCAAGGATTCGATAAATTCCTCAAGAGAAGGCATCTTCCAGGTGGCTCCAGAGGTGAATCTGAAAATATGGAATGTAGATACAAATACATAAAATTCAGGACCAAGCTTGGAGAGAATGGTGAGAACCATTTGTTTCTCCTCCATTGATTTATCAGCCCCACAAGCTTTGAGTTGCAATAGTAAATCCTTAAATTTTGTAAAGAAATATTAGATATTGTCGAAGCTTTTTGGATCCAATGAGAGAAGCTCCACCTCTAACATGTGTCCCCTCATCTCATCCTATTTTTGAAAGAGCCCTTACAAGATTTTCCAAGCTTCATTGGGAGTCTTACAGGAAGATATGTGAAAAAGGAGATTGGGAGAAATAAGACTGCAAATTGTTCTAAGTGCCTCATCCATGCGATTTAAGTACTTGGATTTTTCTATGGCTGATGTTAGATCTATACCTATATTCATGGTTAACCTATACAACCCTCTATATTGGAAATGTATGGCTATTTTCTCCTTCCATGCAAAATAGTTGTAAGGTGTAAGAATGAATTCTTTTTGGAATTCCTCCTTTCCGCTGTCTTCAATCTTTTGTACGTGCAAAAAAATTTGGCGTATCTTTTTCTTAGAAGTCCGTTAGCTCTGATACCATGTAAATATGTTGAACCTGCATAGAATAGATGTATTTAAACAATGATACACACATTTGCAGAGAGAATATAAGAAAGAAGAAGGAGAGAAAGAATGGAAAAATTATCATTAACCGTTGTGAATAATGAATAATTTACACATGATATACTCTATATATCTCAATGAGTTCGACTTGAGGTGAACCAATGCACCATAGTGGTGGTATAGAGTGATCTAGACACACACCAACAGTTACAAGAGTGAACCTCCACCTATTCTAGTCTCTCAGGCAGTTACGTGAGTGAACTGCCACCTAGTTGAGTTAACTAGTCAACTAGTCTTCAGTTAACTGACTGAACATAGAGTAGTGAGGAGTTAAATCAGGGAATCAAGGCTAATGTGCCACTCTGGTGATGATACCAAGGCAAGTTCGAATTATCATGGTGATGATCCCAATGTTGCATGGTGACGAAACCAATGCAGCATCTAAACTCAACTCAACTAGTCAAACTGAAGTGCCAACTGAAAGAGAATATTCTCCAAGTGGAATATTCTCCCCTAAATTATAGGATAATGGATAATGACTAATTATAACTAATAAACAAGGAAAAATCATAGGAAAAATAAATCCTAGGTTTGTGTGAAGTAACTCCAACAAATCGTCGATCGAGGAAGGTCATGGACCATTTATCTTGCACGACAAAGTTCAAAGTTCAAGAGTTTGGACCTCAAAGAAAGGAAATTCTCTAACTTCCGACATTGTGAGTCACAAAGTCTTGAAGTACGAAGAGTAGATCTGGATTGTCGGATCACCGAGGGTCTTGGACTGTTGATCTGACATGATGTACTTCGAAGTTCGGGAGTTGGGAGCGTCGGGGTATCTCACAAAAGAATATTCAAAGCATGAAATTTCAAAGCACTTTCTTGATTAGCATGTGGTCATAACCAGTGGTCACATCAGAGGAGAATAGGGGAAGGATCTAGCATCTCCAGGATCTACCTCATAGTTTCGAGTGTTGTGAGATTCGAGGTTACTCACAACAGACTATTCGATGTGCGAAGTCATGAAGCGCCTTTTGGATATGCACTTGATCACAGGTCGTGGTCATGTGAAAGGAAGGGGCTTAGCCAAAAAAGCTAGCGCCCACTATGTATTTTTATTAGGAAGGGAAAAGGCGCCAAATGGATGCGTGCATAGAGGTTCTCTCTATAACTTCCAGAAGGGACTGGTGGTATTTGCTAGAGAATTTGAAGAGATTCAAGGTGATCACCAGAGGAGATGAAGAGTCTTGAAATAACTGGCAATGGAATGAAGACTCATCATAGAGACAACTCACATATGGAAAAGTGTTGAAGACTGTAACTACCAGAGAGGACCAGGAGTTGTGTGCATAATTTGGCAGAGGACTTTGCATGATAAATATACATAGAATAGAGAAGAGAAGGGGTGTCTTCAATTGTGATTCATGTGGGTAGAAGAAAATGTTGAGGTGCCCATGCAGAGATAGAGCAAAAGAACAAAAAACACAAGATGATGAGAGAAGGAATACACTGATGTAGGCAAAGAAGAGAAGTATAACAGAATAGTGATGATATTGGTAATCCATCGACAAATACTGTATCACTGTAATAATTTTTTTTAACAAAGTTTTATATCTCAGGGTGCTAGGGAGGACTATTGTCCTTAGAGTTTCAAGTGGGTTCTTGAACACAGGAAGTTGTAGGTTCCATCTAGTTGCAGCCAAAAAAACTAGGGTGGTATGGTGGTGCAAGGGAGAACTATTCTTCTCTATTATACAGGTTGGTGCCTGTGTGACTAGATTTCAGTGCTTCCATCCAGTTGGTGTTGGAACACTCAGGGAGTTGGTGATTCCTTCTAGTGGGTGCTAGAGAAACTAGAGAGTTAGTTCTCTCAGTAGGTTTCATCTTGTAAAATAGAGGTGGTAGCCTCACAAAGAGTTGGTTCTCATAAGAATGATAATGTATAGAAAATAAATACTACTTATCATATGAAGAAGAAGAGGTTTTCTCCCTTTATGGGTTTCCTTAGGAAAATCAGTGTCCCTATGTATTTTGTGTGATTGATCAAATATTGTATATATATGCATGTTAATTTATCAACAACACATTAAATAATAATATAGAAAGATTCAAAAAAGAACTTGAAAATTTTCAAGTTT
>ML821952.1:12108-27662 GCA_009831015.1 Picea engelmannii
GCGAAAGATACCACATGCATAAAGATTGTTCTCATAAGGGAGATAAGATAAGGACTATGCATAACAACCAAAAAGATGATACGACAAAGGATGTGGGAAAGATCATGCCAAGGATTTATGCAACCTTGGACAATAGACAAGGAGACTACTGATCCCACATGATTAAAGTAGAAGGTAAGATTGATAATCAACCCATAGCTATTCTGATTGAATCATGAACTAGTCATAGATATATAAATCCAAATCTAGTTGAAAGGTTTAAATTGAAGACATGTAAGCATGAAAAGTCTTGGTTAGTTCAACTAACTACTGGAACATAGAGAAAAAATAGTGAGTTTGTCATGGATTTCCCAGTGACCATGAATATTCTCTTGTCACATCCCCCCATTTAGTAAGTTGGCATGCTATCTAGTCCCTTAAATAAAGCATAATTATAAAATAGCTCATGTGGGCCACAAAATGTAAGTTTCATTAAATGCAATCAACTTAATAAAATCATATTTCACTTCTTATTCTTCTTCTTTTTAAAACTAATAAATCCCTAAATAAATTTTAATAATCTAATGAATTAACATTAACATACTATAAATTGAAATTTCACCACAAACATAAACATACAACAAACACAATCCATACAAAACAATATTATAATAACTAATATATACACTAATAATCCTAGCATACACATGCAAGGTATGTATGCGTAGCTATCACATACATATCTTGTGCATGTATTAATGATATCAATCATCACATCTAATGGATAATTCCTATGTACTCGCAATCAAGTCAATAGTACAAGAAATCCCATAATGCAGTAATCGATCATTAGTCACAATAAATTAACAATAATTCATTAGTCACGGAAATTAAAAAAAAATGAAACATTTACCTAGATTATCATAATTGAATTAAGAATTTAATACCAAAAAGAAAAGGGAATAAGTTAGTTTCTAAAATTACATGACTAAAACCTAACAATACTCACAACTACTCTAAACACCCTTCCTCTCTAACCTACATCCATCTTCTAGATCCCATCCTTCCTCTATTGGACTATATTGGAGCATCGATTATATTAACCTAAATAAAAATAGAACTTGTAAGTGGAAGTGTCAACTAACTTGACCAAACTTTCCTAGCAGGCAACTCGTAGTTGCCATCACACGTCTAGAGGAGAATGAATTAACACAATCATCCCTATTGGACCAAGGGCTGGCACAGGGGTAGAACCAGGGTTCAATGCTTCAAAAACACACAACAAAACCCTAACTACTGGCCCTTCCGAAAACACCTGCGAATCAGATGAAGTCTCACCCGAGGTAGAGACAGGGGTGGTTGTAGGACTCAAGTGTCTACAAAATAGCTGGGACACAGATCTGTGATCACAATACTCAACAAAGCACTTAACAATTAACATTCAGTGTATTTTACCCTTATCCACATCACAGGTCAAAACCCTAATTACCGAACAACACAATATTCGTCAAGATCTAATCACATTTATCCATTCAACACAGAGCATAAAAGCAGATCTAGCATTCATTCACAACAAAATCACTAAGCTACTATATTAGATACATCTAACATAAATATTGCAACACTAAGAATAAATCACATCAATTACATATCAACTATACTTCATAAAGCCACCATAACACATCATATACGTGGTTCACCCCAGTGTGGGGCTACGTCCACCAACTCTTCTTCTTCTTTATTATCTTCTGCCAATCTCCTTACATGCACAAAACCACAAACCCACTCCGCACAGGACAGTAGATCTGTGTGCACCTCGCCAGATCCTCCTTCCCCAAGCTAGATTCAACACAATGCCTTCTTATAATCACTTGCACTTAGTTCTACAAGTTCTCAACACATAGTCTGCACAAATCCAACTTAGGTCTCACTCTAGCACATAGCCATCAATTTTCAACTGACTCCCCGTTTCTTACATCGCCTAGCTACTTATTTATATATTACAAAAAGGGCCTAAACATGGGTAAACCCATGGGATGACATCCCATACCCATTACATAAACCATAATCCCAAAAAATACCGCAAAAGGGGGTGATATATGACCAAGGTTCTCCAAAATTTGGTCAAGGGCCAACAAGCCCCCAACACTCACCTGTGACTCATCCCGAGTCACTCTGGTATGGGAAATTCTGCTTCGAAGGCCTCGAGCTTGGCTCGAGCTGTCTCAACTTGTTGCTTCTCCAGAGCCTCTTGCTCGATGAACTCCTGGATGACTTTCTCAGTGATTGGTCCTTCGAAACGATGTTCCACTGAGGCGAATGCTTGTTCTAGATGTGCTCCTTGTCCCTCTATCTCCTCAAAAGTGTGCAGGCTTCATCCTGTACTGGGTGGAGTCTCTGGGTCACTTCCATGACTTTAATCTGGATGGCATGGACCTTCTGTTGAAATGCGCACTGTTCCTATGACCGTTTCATCTTCTCAATCGCTGAAAGTAGTTTTAGTTGTGCTTGCATTGTCGATGCTTGTTTCTTTGACTCATGGAGCTGTGCTTCTAATGCTCTTAGTTCTGGGTCCTTTGCAAGGCGCTCATAGGTCTGTGCACTTCAGTTGCTGAGTAGCTTACATTTTGAGGCCAACGCCTTGATTCTTTCTACTACGCTCCTAACAATTTCTTCTCTCTGGTCTCACACTTCATGCAGAGTGCTTGGCACTGCTTGCAATTCCAGTTCTTCCACTCTTGCTTGAAGCTGATGAATAGATTCAATGAGCTTCTAAACTTGAATTTCCACTGTGTCTTCTTCTATCTTTGCGAGGCTCGACATAGAGAAAAGTGCTCTAGTGACTGCCTTCTTGACTCCCATCTTCTCCGCGAGCAACTGTTCTTTTTCTATCTTGAGTTGTTCTCTGTCCTATGCAAACTTCGCCTAGAGGTCATCTTTCTCTTGCTTCACAGCCCAATGTTTCTCTAGGGATTTCTCCTTTACTTGCTTCAAGGCCTCTGTGGCCTGCTCTTTTTCTTCCTGGACGCGGAGAAAGAGAGCCTCTGTCGCATCGGCTAATCGACGTAGTTGGGTAGGCTTATCTCCCACATCTATTCCTTCAGACGACAATGGAGAAGTGGGCACTGCGTGGCTCAAGTAGAGGGCTTGTTGTACCCCTTTTAGCTCCGCCTCAATCCTGTCGTACATGGTCTCTTGCTTTTCTTCATTGTGTTGTAAAATATCCTATGAAGTGTTTGCTACAATGACGATGATGAGGTCGATGTCATCCACCGTGAGCATAGTCTGTGACTGTGGCTTAGTGGATTTTGACTTATTCCGTGCTGAAGGTTTCTTCGATGTTTCGACCTCTGTAAGGGGATCTTTAGGTGGTGTCACTTCACCCTGTTTCGGCCTATCTTATTTCCCTTCATCTTATTCCTGGTCTACTTGGTCATCTTCTCCTCCTCCTAGTGAGTCATGCATAGTTTCCTCTGATGCGCTATTCATTTCTTGCACTTCTTCCTTCTTCTTCTTTCTATTGCTACTGGGTCCATCATACTCTTCTCGAGTGGCTACATGACTTCCAATGAGGTCGAGGTCAGAGAGTTCTGCATGGTCGACTGGTACAAGGAACTCTGCAGGCCATTCCTTGGTTATTTATTCCATGTCCTCCACTGTGAGTTTGTAATAGGAATGTATTTCTTCCTTGTGTTCATCCCCATGCGCAATGATGTAAATGAAGTGCCTGTCTATGCAGAACTTCGCAAGTGGCCTGAACCTATGCAGAGTATTCGACGTCATGCAAGGGAAAGATTCAATGGCCCTCTTCATCTATAAATAATATGTGTGGAACACCGCATGCGACTACCATTGTTTTTCCATGTCGCTCGAATACTAGAGGGTAGTGAACCTCGCAGCCAGGGGTTCTGATGGCTTGACTTCCAGGAAGTTTGTTGCTTCCGTCATCTCCCAAGTGACGAAGGCAACGAGAAACAAAAACCAACTGAAGTGAAACTCGTAGCCCTAGTCTTGCACTTCGCGACAATATTGTTCCAACTAGTTGACGAGGTAGCTCATCTAGTTCATTTGCATCCATTCAACACATTTTCCTGTGAGGTCGACGACGAACCCCGTCACCTGCATTGGCCTATTCTTCCTGACGAGCTTGCCTGCTATCAACTGACAAGCTAGGTGCACTGCGCCATTTTGGATGGAGGCTACCTTGTAGCCCCACTTCCCTTTCTCTACATCGTCGTAAGTGTCTTTTATGTGCTGCGCCAGGGAGCGATATGCAACCTTCCCTAGTTAAAATTTTGAGGGTCTGGTATTGTTAATATTATGGTACTTGCGGGAGGTATTTACCTCCACGTGTGAACTTGATGAGAATAGGAGACTCCGGGAAGCAAGAGAAACCCTAATGAGTTGGCTAATAACCCTAGAAGTCTTGTCGGCTCAAGAAGACAATTTATACTAGGTTATTAGCCTCCAAGAGAAGAAGTCAACCATAAATAATAATAATATACTGAACAAACACATATCCAGAAGGAGAATTCGGCCCCAGCGAAACTGGTAGAACCACTATAAATACATGGCACCAGTTCTCATTTGACAACATCTCAGAATTGCAGTTCCCAGTTTGGTGCGCACTGCAGTTCCCAGTTTGGTGTGCACGTGTGGAGGAGAGCTGCAGGTGCAGGTGCAGCTGCAACAACATCAAGTTTTCAGTATTGTCTTGAATATCTCGTGGCTAGGGTTTAGACTATCTTATCAGTCTTTTGTGATGTGCTATCCTTGGGGAAAGGTGCGGTACCCTTTGTTTGGCTATTTAGCCTAGGGTTTGCTTCCGAAGGAATTCTCAGTCAAGGTTAAGGTGCTTGGAGGGAGGCTTCGACCTATGGTTGGGTGATGAGGGTATCGTCAATGGTAAAATGAGCACAATATTCTATATTCTAACAGGTTATGGGCCCACACCTCCTTCATTTAGTCTAAATGCTGGAAGGAAACATAGCCGCTAGGATATTGAGCTCGCTGAGGAACTACTACTAGGGTTACTAGCAGAAGCAGCTTCCAGAACACTGTCACTAGGGTTACTAGCAGGAGCAGTTGCAGAAACCCTAAATCTCTTGTCGAGGCACCTTAAGTGACGAGATTGACCTAATCTCTAGATAGATCAGTGCGCCCTAGCCCAGTGCATCTCCTGGTACTCTCAGAAGGCCAAGACGTGGAGATTGGATTTCTGGTCAAAATCTAGGGTTTGACCAAGTCAAGCAACCATGACGAACTCTATGAAGTCTGAGAACAAGTTAGATGGAGCCTCTAACTTCAAATCATGGAAGACAAGGATTGACCTCATCCTTGCTAAGAATAAAGTGTTGGATATTTTGAAAGGAAAGATCATGAAGCCAGAGTTTGAAGAAGGAGAAGAGAAGGAACCGTAGAACGTTGCAGCTATGGATAAGTTCAAAGATGTTGACATCAATGCCATGAGTATCATAGTGGATTCCATAAAATACCACTTGATACCCTACATCTCCCATCTTGACTCATCAAAGAATATGTACAATGTCCTAACAAATCTCTTCTCAGTCAAAAACATTGGACAAGTTATGAGTCTAAAGAATGAGCTCCGTGACATGAAGATGAATGATGATGACATCATAACATCATACTTTGTAAGGATCTCCCAGTTAAGAGATCAACTACAAGCTATTGAAGAGATCATCTCAGAAAATGAATTGGTGAACATAGTACTCAATGGTCTTCCCAAGACATGGGATGCATTTATCGCAAGCATGAACACAAGGAAGGAGTACCCGACATTTGAAGAACTTTGGACTTGCTGTGCTCAAGAAGAATCAAGGATCAATGCAAAAGAGAAACCTCAAAATAAGTATGATGAACAAGCCTTCACAACAAGATTCAAGAACTTCAGGGACAAAAGAAAGTCCGATTCAAGAAGGAAGCCAAAACAAAGAAAAGACATTTTAGAAATATAGTGCTACAACTGTCAAAAGTACGGTCACTACAAGAACCAATGTCCCCAGCTAAATAAAAGGAAAGAGAAACATGAAGCATCAGTTGCCGAAGAAAAGGAACCTACAAAGAAGACTAACCAGGATGGAAGAGACTTCTTCTACTAAAAGGTAACAACACTCTTCTCATTTTCTGTACATATCTTGTTTGCATTGTCTCTGTACATATCGTGTATATCTATCTCTTAGAAAGATAAAATGTTCCAAGAAGAACTATATCCATAGAAGAACAACAAGATAAGGATTGCTATACAAGAAAAGATGAAATATATCATGTGAAAGCTATTACAAGATAAGCCGAAATCAGAATCAATCTTGAAGAGACTTAGAAGAAGCAAAAACAGGAAGAAGCCAACAATCAAGAGGAAATTGGAAAAGGACTTATGACGTTTTGTAGAAGACAACAAGAAGAAAACATGGACTCTATTAGACAAAAGAGCCAACTATATATTGCATAAGACAATAAGGATGCAGATGGAAGCGTGGATTCTGTTAGACGGAGGGAGCCGATCATATGCACTCTTACATAAAGCAAGGATCAAGAGGGAGCTAATCCTATGATCCATTGAAGATGATGAAATGTATATATCCATGGTAGCAGTCATGAAAGATAGTACGTGTTCAGTTCAATTGCAGAAGAAGACCTCTTCAGAAGCCTTAAAGTATTCCTGGTTATCCATCTAGATCCATGATCCTGTGATGGTAGGAAGAAGTGGAATCTCTAGGGCATGGAATCTATAAGAAACTCCATGGACCCAAGATCTAAAGAAAAGCATGAAGAAGAATATGAGGATTCCAAGAAAGAAAGAAAGAGAAACCTGAATAACCAGTCATTACATCAAGAATCACAAGATTACCAGCCTGATATAAAAGCAATCAAGCAAAAGAACTGAAAGTTGTGATGAATAACTGTGTATAGAAGACTTATGAATAAAATAATTGCAAGATCTAGAACTAGAGGTTCTCCCAGATGGAGGGAGAAGACTATGATGATTACTTGTTCCAGTACACCAGACTTATCTCTATATAAGTCATTATATCATCCATGAGTTGGAGTTCTACATCAGATGAATGCAAAGAATGTTCTCCAGAGATATTGAATAAAGAGCGTATGAGGAGAAATCTCAAGACTTTGAGGCATACCAGAAAGAGACTTTCGTATGCAGATAGAATAAGATAACTTGGTGGAGAACCTCCAGTGCACAACAAAAGCGTGGTGAAGATTTACTATAACATCAAGATGACTACTCAGTAGATCAGATCTCATGATGACAAAAGAAGTGCCACATGGATATGTTCCATTTTTCCAACTATGATATACTCTATTGTTCAGATCTACATAAAGACTTCAAAATGTTCCAGACTAAAGTACATTTGAAATCAAGCATTACATTATCCATGATGAAGTCCAGAAAGGAGAAAGTGGTTCTCCAATACATATCTCCACAGATGAGAAGATAAGCAGACATTTTGGTAAGGCCTCTATCCAAGATGAACGAGTTTGCGTACTCAAGCTGGAGCTCATGGAAACAACTTCCTTCTTATTGAAAAAGGAATAAATGACTCTCCAAGTTAGGAGGGAGCCCTGAAAACATTATTGAAGACATTCATATTTAAATTTGAAAAATAGTCCATTTTGGACAGATGCTTTCCTGTTTGGAAAGTGGATTGAGATTTCTGACGGACAGTGACTTTCCATTGTGGTTAACATGGAAAGTAGTATGATTACTGATGTATCATAGACAATTCCTTCCCATTGTGGTTAACATGGGTAGTGGTCTAGGGCAGTCTCTCTTCTTGAGGGTTACTCAAGAAGACTGGCCCGCCTCACCGGACATCGATTTCTCATTGTGGTTAACATGAGGAATGGTCCATTTTGGAGGTTGATGTAGGACAAACATTCCCTAGGGTTACAAATTCTCTCTAGGGTGCACTTTGATTAGTGTAGGAGGAATGGCCCAGGGTGGGGAATGGTCTGGAAAATCATTCCTTAGGGTTACACATTCTCTCCAGGGTGCACTTTGATTAGTGTAGGAGGAATGGCCCAGGGTGGGGAATGGTCTAGGCTCAACAATTAGGGACAGACATTCCTTAGGGTTATACATTCTCTCTAGGGTGCACTTTGATTAGTGTAGGAGGAATGGCCCAGGGTGGGGAATGGTCCAGGATAGACACTCCTTAGGGTTATACATTCTCTCTAGGGCGCACTTTGATTAGTGTAGGAGGAATGGCCCAGGGTGAGGAGTGGTCCAGATTCAGACATTCCTTAGGGTTTATACATTCTATCCAGGGTGCACTTTGATTAGTGTAGGAAGAATGGCCCAGGGTGAGGAATGGTCTATGCTCATAAATCAGAAACAATCCTTCTTCCTTGGTTGAGAAGAATAGGGAAGATAGATCATTGCTGATAAGGGAAGATATTCTTTCATATCTCATAGACGTGAGTGAAAGATTGGCCCAGATGATTCAATTTATCTTTAACAATATTTTCTGTGTAGGATGGCATCAAATGATTGTTATGGAGACTACCTGTCTCCAAACAATAGAGATATACTACTATGGTGGATATGTTCCACTGTTCGTGAGGCAGATATTATTTCAGAACTCACAGATGTGAGTGAAAGATTGGCCCAGATAATTCAGTCTATATGAAGATCATATGACAGTAGATGAAGACTATTGTGGTGGCAGACATTCTTTCAGAGCTCACATATGTGAGTGAAGGATTGGCCCAGACAAATCAATTTATATCATAACATTGTTTCTATGTAGGTTGCTATCAGATGTTTGTTATGAAGACTGTATGACAGTAGATGAGGACTACTGTGGTGAATATGTTTCACTGTTCGCAACCATATGTTGCTGATCAAGTACTTATGTGTTACTTGGTGTGGTAGTGTACCACTGGATTGTAGTTATGTACTACTATGAATAGACACCGTTGTGTTCTATCCTTGTTCTAATTTCCTTAGATACTATCAACAGTTTATTGGAGATAATGATCATTCAGATGAGTGACGAACAGAGAATTTCCAGATGGAAAACAGTTCAGAGCTTTTACTCCTCTTGTATCACTCTATGGTGAGAGTGATTATCCAACATTATATCTAATTACTCAGATGAAGTATGGTTTCGAGAGTTGATGTAGTTGATGGCGATGGTGATGCTCATGATCTAGTTATGAGATAGTCTAGACGACTATATTGATGCTACTGGGTAAATGGTATGTTTTTGTGCTCAAGTCCATTACCTATAAATACCTCTCTAGCTAGGAGGGAGTGTTAATATTATGGTAGCTGTGGAAGGTATTTACCTCCACGTGTGAACTTGATGAGAATAGGAGACTCCGGGAAGCAAGAGAAACCCTAATGAGTAGGCTAATAACCCTAGAAGTCTTGTCGGCTCAAGAAGATAATTTATATTAGGTTATTAGCCTCCAAGAGAAGAAGTCAGCCATAAATAATAATAATATACTGAACAGACACATATCCAGAATGAGAAGTCGGCCCCAACAAAACTGGAAGAACCACTATAAATACAGGGCGCTAGTTCTCATTTGACAACATCTCAGAATTGCAGTTCCCAGTTTGGTGCGCACTGCAGTTCTTAGTTTGGTGCGCACGTGTGGAGGAGAACTACAGCTGCAACAACAACAAGTTTTCAGTATTGGCTTGAATATCTCTTGGCTAGGGTTTGGACTATCTGATAAGTCTTTTGTGATGCGCTATCCTTGGGGAAAGGTGCGGTACCCTTTGTTTGGCTATTTAGCCTAGGGTTTGCTTTTGGAGGAATTCTCAGTCAAGGTTAAGGTGCTCGGAGGGAGGCTTCAGCCTATGGTTGGGTGATGAGGGTATCGTCAATGGTAAAACGAGCACAATCTTCTATATTCTAACAGGTACTTGCATGCTCAATTTGGTGATCTAATGGATCAGGACTAGATCTACGGTGATGCACCTATCCAACGATAGGTAACCACCTTGGAAGCTGATGCAGGAGCATCATCAACAAGTACACGTGGTAGGACAACTCATTGCTTGAGGACCAATTCAAAATCTCGAACGCTGGTCGATACTGCAATCATTTGAAGCTGATAGAAAACAAAAGAGGAAAGATCACACGCGTGGAGACAAAATGAGCACGCGTGACCGGGGAGTCAACCCTAGTCTCAATACAACCACAATTAGGTAGCAGTTAGATTTTTTCGTTTGAACGACGGGTAGTCGGGGGGAAACCCTGAGGACCCTCTTATATAAAGAGAGGTTTTTTACACCCTAAAGGGGGGTTGCGAGAAAGTAGGAATTTTCTGAACGGTAGTTGTTTTTTTTAATTTTTGTTGTAATCATATTTTCATTTTGAATGAAGATAATTGAGGAAAAGTGATCCAAATGTGCAAGACTGTTGTTGTTTTCAATCCTCTGTTATTGTTGTTTTCAAGAATGAATGAATCTTTCTACGAGTATATGTAGCTTTAAGATGTTTTTATAATTCTCAATCACTTTTCTTCATGAGCCGATGCAAGGTGTGCATACAATCTGCAAGGTGTGCGTTGACAGGGTCTGTTTCGTCTCGTAAAGCTCAGAAGAAATAGCATAAGATTTCCTTTGCAAGTAGTGCAAAGTGATCGCTGTAAGGAGTGCACAGTGGTCCGTAAGAATCCAGATCTTGCATAAGAATCTGCTGCAAGGAGCGCATAGATACAGAATTTGACTCAGTGTTGAAGAGAATCCGTAAGAAGTCGAAGGACTGGAACAGAGGAATGCCAGGAAGGCGAGAATAATTCTTTTCAAGAAATCTTTAAATCTGAGTTAGACAAAATTTCCTGGAAAAGAAAGAAGTGCTTGGGAGATCGAAATCTTTGAGGAGATCAAGCTCATAAGGGATAGCACTTTCCAAGAAGTGAGAACGCGATCCAAGAAACGAACTCGCAGGAAGGAAAAAGTTCGAAACCTTTGAATCTTTAGAAAATCTTCTAAGTCTGAAGAAAGCTTAAGCTTAAGGGGAGAGATCTAGACCATCCGATCAACATCCAGACAACGAGGATAAAGCACAGAGGAGGAAATATCTCAGTCATTCAGTCTGAGCGCAAAATAATCGTAGCCACCTGATCAAGGTAAAGTGCACTAATGATAAGCTTTGAAAGTACACAGGAGGAGCGGGGTTACAAAATTCCAAAATCATTAGAACCACTCATCGAGACATGGCACGTGGTGAGAGTTCAACATTTTGCTGACTCACAGGGTGGAAAGGTCAAAGGGTAGAGTCGTGAGGGTTCACAAAGTGAGAAATCACGAAAGGATCATAGTCGTTGATCGAAGAGAGAGTGTGGATCGTTGATTGTCTAGGGAGATATTGAAAGTTTGAATATCGAGAGAAGGGAGGTGAGCAGTCCTCCAACTTCATGAAAAGCAAAGTCCCAAGCCTCGAATGAAGGAAAGGGAGTTTCCCATGGAAAAGCGCATAATTCCAAAGACGAGGCTGAAACCCCACATAGTCACTCAGAAAGAGGAGGAAGTTCCCGAGGAAGACAGGGTCGTGGAAGAAACTCTTCTAGAGGAAGAGGCAGAGGACGAATAAGGTGTTATGCCTGTGGAAAGACAGGGCACATGTCTTGGGAATGCCCCGAGAAAAATAAAAAAGGAGGAGAAGCTCACATTTCAGAAGCACAAAGAGGGAATGTTGAAATAGAAGGAGCAGAGGATGGAACATCCTCGATGATGAGAAATGTTCTCTTAAAACCAGAGGCAGAAGTTAAAAATCCATTACAGAGGAATAGTCTGTTTAGGACAACTTGCAAGACTAAAGACAAAGTATGAAAGGTGAAAATTGACAGTGGGAGCACTGATAACTTAGTATCCACAGATATGGTGGAGAAATTGGAGTTGGAGACAATTGCACACCCATAGCCATATAAAGTCTCATGGTTGCAGAAAGGACACCAGGTAATGGTTACTAAAAAATGCTTGGTTGAATTTAAGATAGGAGGATATAGAGATGAAATTATATGTGATGTAATTCCCATGGATGTATGCCATATTTTGTTGGGAAGACCATGGCAGTTTGACAGGAATGTCATTCATGATGGGAGGAAGAATACATACACCCTGGAGAAGAATGGTAGGACACACATGTTGCTGCCAATAGAGGAAAATAAAGTGAAAGGGGAAGCTAGCAGAAGCATACTTCTCATGAGTGGCAAGGAACTCCTGAAAGAAGTTAAGAAAGAATAGGAGATGCAGTTTGTTGTGGTTGGGAAACCCAGATTTATCCTTACTAGTACTTCGATGGATGATTTACCTGAAGAGGTTCAGGAATTGTTGGATAATTTTGCTGACATAGTGGTGGATGAGCTGCCTAACTCATTGCCACCCATCAGAAGTATCAGCCATCATATTGATTTTATACCAGGATAAAGTCTTCCAAACAAAGTGGCATACTGACTAACACCTCGAGAGAATGAGGAGGTAAAGAACCAGGTCCAAGAGTTGTTAGACAAGGGTTTGGTTAGAGAGAGCTTGAGTCCATGCGCAGTACCAATTGTGTTGAGTCCAAAGAAATATGGAGGATGGAGAATGTGTACAGACTCGAGAGCCATCAACAAGATCACTATCAGGTATAGGTCCCCTTTGACAAGAATAAATGATTTAATGGACTGTTTAAGTGGGGAAAATTTCTTTTCTAAGATAGATTTGAAAAGTGGATATCACCAGATCATAATGAGAGAAGGTGACGAGTGGAAGATAGCATTTAAGACAAATGAAGGTTTGTATGAGTGGCTTGTTATGACATTTGTCTTAACCAATGCCCCGAGTACTTTTATGAGGTTGATGAATGAAATACTAAGAGATTTCATTGGCAAGTTCGTGGTTGTGTATCTAGATGATATATTGATCTTTAGCAAGACTAAAGAGGAGCATTTGAGGCACCTGGCACTTGTGACAAGGATACTACAGTAGGAGAAGTTGTTGATAAACCTAAAGAAGTCCTCTTTTATGAAGACATAACTCATTTACTTGGGTTTTGTGATCTCTTCAAATGAACTGAAGATGGATCCAGAGAAGGTGAAAGAAATCAAGGAATGACCATCACCAAGGACCATGTTTTAGGTAAGAAGATTCCATGGATTAGTGAGTTTCTATAGGAAGTTCATCAGAGATTTCAGTGGAATTTGTGCACCAATGATGGATACAGTGAAGAAGAGGCACAAGTATTTTAAATGGATAGAGGAGGCCGAGAAGAGATTCAATATATTGAAGGAGAAAATAAAAGAGCGACCAATTCTAGTCTTGCCAAATTTTGAGAAGACGTTTCAGGTAAGGTGTGATGCAAGTGGCATTGCAATTGGAGGAGTTTTGAGCCAGGACAATAGAACGTTTCCTATTTCAGTGAGAAGATGAATGAGACTAAGAGAAAATACTCCACCTATGATAAGGAGTTTTATGCCATAATCCAAGCCTTGAATAAATGGAGAGGCTACCTTGTCCCACAAGAATTTGTCTTGTATAGAGATAACCAAGCTTTACAATTCATAACCAAACAAGAAAAATTGAATCAGAGGCATGCAAAGTGGATTGAGTTTATGCATAATTTTACTTTTGTCATAAAACATATTGTTGGGAATGCTAACAAGGTTGTCGATGCATTGATCAAGAGATGTATGATTCCACAGGAATTTTAGGTAAAGACCTTAGGGTTTGAACACCTTGAGGAAATGTACAGTGGTGATCCAGATTTCAAGGAAGCATATGAAGCATGCACAAATCCTGTGCTGAGAGAGAGGAGCCAGTGGACAAAGTATATGATTCAAGAGGTATTGTTGTTCAAGGGAAATCAATTGTGCATACCAAAATGCTCAATGAGGGATAACCTTTTGAAGGAAAAACATAATGGAGGATTGGTTGGACATTTCGGCCATGATAAGATATTTGCACAATTGAGCAGTTCATACTATTGGCCAGGTATGAGAACAGATGTGATAAAATTCGTGAATAGATGTAGAATCTGCCAACATGCAAAAAGTAAAATATAGAACACTGGATTGTATCAACCATTGCCCATATTAGAGAGGCCTTGGGATGCAATAAGCGTGGATTTTGTGTTGGGACTGCCAAGAACGCAAAGAGGATTTGATTCCATATTTGTGGTGGTGGATAGATTTTCAAATATGGCACACTTTATCTCATGCTAGAAGACCAGTGATGCAACACATGTTTCAAATATGTTCTTTAAGGAAGTTGTGAGACTTCATAACCTACCCAGAAGCATTGTCACGGATAGAGACAAAAAATTTGTTGGTCATTTTTGGAGAACACCATAGAAGAAGTTGGGGATAGATTTTTCCTTCAGCTCAGCTTATCAGCCTCAAACATATGGCCAGACTGAGGTGGTAAACAAAAGTTTGGGAAACTTATTAAGGAGTCTGGTCACCGAGCACCGTAATCAGTGGGATCAGATTCTGCCACAAGCAGAATTTTCTTACAACGACTCACCAAACAAGAGCACTGGGAAGAGCTCATTCCAAATATTGTATGGAATCCAACCTAGGGGAGTATCTGAGTTGAGAGACTTGGAACAAAGTGATATCAAAAGAACTGGAACAAAAGATTTTGCCGCAAAAATGCAAAAGCTCCATAGCCAGATTAGAGGGTGGTTGCAGAGTCCTAACCAAGAGTACAAGCACAGAGCTAATCAACATCGCAAAGAACTTCAATTTAAAGTAGGAGATCAGGTTATGACACATCTCAGGAATGAAAGGTTCCCTAGGGGGACATATAAAAAGTTAAAGATGAAGAAGATAGGGCCATGTAAGATATTGAGGAAGTATGATGCAAATGCTTATGAGATTGAGCTGCCAGATGATGTGGGCATATCATCCATATTCAATGTCTCAGACCTGTATCCTTACAGGAAGGATGACAAAGAGGGATGAATGTATCAAGAGAAGATTCAGTGGGAGAAACAAATGCCTATAGCAAATAAACCAAAGATGGAAAATATCATTGATCAGAGGATTGGTAAGAAGACCAGAAGGAAGACCTATTTTGAATATATGGTCAAGTGGAAGGGACACCCAATAGAAGATTCCAGTTGGGAGAGTGAAGCTGATATCCAGAAGCATGGAAATTCGGTGTAGGAGCTCATGGAAAGGAGTCCATGAAATTTTTCCTAGGGGAGTATGATGCAGGAGCATCATGGCGGGACAACTCAATGCCTGAGGACCTATTATCACACAGTTTGTAGGAAAGGTTTAAGTAGCTTGAGTCAAGGCTTAAAACCGGTGTAATAGGAGCTTCCCCACCCACTGTCACCTCGATGGGTAACTCTTTCTATTTAGGATGGCTAGTCCAAGAGAGACGTCCCTATGTAATCTGGCTTTCTGAAGGGCTAAGGTTTAAAGGATCAAGGTAAGAGGTTCCCTTTCACAGATTACTGCCAATAGAGATAGTCAAAGGAGATGTTCCACTGATGAGGCACCTGCTTGCGAGACAAGACAAACAAAGCTAGAAAATGTGCTTGCAGTGGGTTAGTATTTCACAATATCAATGACTATCCTTAAATATATAT